>PVLC010002587.1:0-12706 GCA_004027655.1 Graphiurus murinus
AAAAAAAAAAAAAAAAAAAAAACCAAGAAAAACACTGAAACATAGGCACAAGCAGCAACTTCTGCAATAGGACTGCTATCAAGGAAAAAAAAATACAAGTAAATCAAATCAGAGATGAAAAAGGAGACATTATAACAGATACCACAGAAATACAAAGGATCATTAGGGATTATAATGAAATATTATATGCTAAAAATAGAAAATATAAAAGAAATGGAGAAATTTCTGGGCTCATGTGACCTCTAAAATTGAATCAAGAAGATATTAAACACCTTAATAGACCTATAACCAATAATAAAATTAAGTCAGTAATAAAGTCTTTCAACAAAGAAAAGTCCTGATAATAATGGTTTTACTACTGGATTTTACCAAATTTTTATAGAAAAACTATGGCCAAATTTCCTGAAACTACTAGAAGTGAAAGAGAGGGAAACCTTCCAAACATTCTAGAATGTGACCCTTACCACATTACCAAAACCTGAGATGGACACAATAAAATTACTATAGACCCAAATCCCTAGGGAATTTCAATGTAGAAATCCTCAAAATATAAGGGTATTGAATTCCACAGGACATTAAAAACTCATTCACTCATTTACAATAGCCAAATTTTGGAACCAACCTAGGTGTCCATCAACAAATGAATGGATTGTAAAATTATAGGATATACACACAGTGGAATTCTACTCAGCAATAAAGAACAAAATAATGTTATTTGCAGGAAAATGGATGGACTGGGAGAACATTAATGCTAAGTGAGATTATCCAATCACAGAAAGTTGAAGAGCAATATGCTTTCTCTCATATGTGGAAAGTAGGGAGTAATCAGGATACTAGAGTGACTTTAGATAATGAAAGAGAAACTCCAGTGGAGCCAGGGAAGTGGTCAGGGGAAGATGGGTGGGAGTGAGAATCAATGAAGGAATACTTCCATAGACATTACACACACACACACACAAAATTTGGCTATTGTAAATTGTGCTGTAATAAACACTGCAGAGATTGTTCACTTCCTTGGTTAAGTTAACTTCTAGGTATTTGTTTTTTGATGGCTATTGTGAATGGAATTGTTTTCATGATTTTTTTTGTCATCACATTTGTTATTGATGTGTAGAAAAGCTATAAATTTTTGCCTGTTTTTTTCCTTCTACTGTACTAAAATTATTAATTCTAACAGTTTTTTGTAGAATGCTTGGCTATTTCTATGTATAAAATCATATCACCTACAAAAAGGGATAATTTGGCTCCCTCCTTTCCTATTTATATGACTTTTATTTCTTTCTTTTGCCTAATTGCTCTGGCTAAAACTTCTACTACTGTGTTGAATAAGAGTTGTGAGAGTAGAAATGCTTGTCTTATTCATTATGTTAGAAGAATTGCCTTTAGCTCTTCCTATTTGGTATGACTGAGTTTGTCATATATAAACTTTATTATGTTGAAGTATGATCCTTTTATATATAATTTGCTCAGGGCTTTTATCTTGAAGGGGCACAAAGGTTTATGAAATGCTTTTTCATCTACTGAAATGAATATATGGTCTTTATTCTTCATCCTGTTGGTAATGTGATGCATAACTAACATCAGATTCAATAACAAAAGACTGGATGTTTTCTCCCTTAGATCAGGAACAAGAAAAGAATGTTTTCTTTTGACTCCTCTTAAATAAATACTGGATATTTTGGATAGTATAATAGGTAAGAAAAAGAAAAAAACCCATCCATATTATAAAAGAAGAAGTAATACTGTATTTGAAGTTGATCCTATGGAATAAACTAAAAACTATTAGAATTAATAAATTCAATAACCTTTCAGTATACAAGGAAAATATTTATAAAGTTATATTTCTGCAACAGTAAACAATCTAAAACTGAAATTAAGAACACAATCCCATTTGTGATAGAATAAGATGTATAAAATACTTCAGGATTAAATTTAACAAGCAATATAAAATATATGCTCTAAAAACAAAAAAATTATTGTTGAATAAACTAAAGACTTAAATAAAAATATTCTCCTGTTCATAAAAGATATAATACTGTTAAATGGAAATACTTCCCAAATTGACCTACAGATTTAACAAAATCCTCATCAAAATCCTAACTGGCTTCTTGGAGAAAATTGATAAATGATCTAAAATTCACATGTACATCTAACAAATCCAGAATCTGCAAAAGTCTTTATAAAGAATAAAACTGGAGGACACAGGCTTTCCAATTTCAAAATTTTCTACAAACCTGGTAATCAAGAGAGTACAGTACTGGAATCAGAGTAAATCATAACTCAGTGGAATCAAGAATCCTGAAATATTTCACATTTATAGTCAATTTTCAACAAGGGCACTAAATCAATTAAATTGGCAAACAATAGGTCTTTTCAACAAATGGTAAGAGGACAAGTAGATATTTACATCCAAAATGATGAAACTGATCTCCTACTTTCCCTTAGATACACAAGCTAACTAAAAATGGATCAAATACTTAAATGTAAGAGCTGAAACTATAATGTTCTCAGAAGAAAACATGGTCTTCAACTTTTGTGACCTTGGATTCATGAATTGGTTTTTAGATATAATATCACATGTGAAAGTAACAAAGAAAAAGTAAGTTGGACATCAACATTAAGAAACTTTTTGCCTTCAAAAGACATACCATCAGGAAGTGTAAAGATAACTGCAGAATTGGGAGGAAAATATATGTCCTATATGTGACAAATTGGAACCTTCCTACACTGCCAATGGGATGTAAAATGATGCCAACCACTTTGGACAACAATTTAGCAGTTCCTTCAGTAGTTAAATACAGAGTTACCATACGTCTTAGCATTATATACCCAAGAAATAAAAAAATGAACATGTACCCCAAAGTTAGTATGTGACCACCTGCGATACTAGTATTCATAAAAGATAAAAAGTGGAAACAACTCAAATGTCCATCAACTGTTGAATGGATAAATAAAACATGGTATATCCACAGAATGGAATATTATTTTGCAGCAAAAAGAAATAAAATACTTATCTATGCTATAATGTGATGGACCTTGAAAACATTACACTAAGCGAAATAGTCAATCACAAAGAACCATATATTGCATAATTCTACTTACATGAAATGTCCAGAATAGTTAAGTTTATATAAGCATAACATACATTAATGTCTTCCTTGGTTAGGGGTACTGGAGGGGTTGTCAATGATGACTAAAGGGAATAGGGTTTGGGGGTGATGATTAAAGTGTTTTAAACTTGTGATAAAAGATGTACATCTTGATATATTAAAAGCCATTCAATTATGAAAGGAAAAATGGGGGAAATGATCTAGTAATGAACTGGGCTTTGGGAAATCAGGTGGAATAACTTCAAGACAAAATTGGATATGATGTGATGTTGTCCCAAAACTATTATTTTCTATCTGATTAACCAAGGTCCTTTTAGTTTTCTCAGATGGTTAGTTGACCTTAGGAGGATTTCTTTGGCTCAGAGTTAATTACCTGGCTCATTAGTTTGACATATGGGTAGAAAAATATATAATAAAATTGGTTCAGGTTTCTCTTTGAAAGCTGTGAACTACTATCCAATTTTGTGCCTCAAACATGAATACAAAGTGAAGGTCTTTGAAACAAAAAGAAGTACTATCAAAATCAACATGTCATATTTAATGAACACACTAGTTGAGTCATTCAGGAGTTTCAATGAATGTGTTTATCTTTGGAAGAGCATAGTACTACTGCAGAAGGAAACAGGGAATCAACTTAGTTTGAAGAAAATAGCATGCATGCACTAGCTTGGAAAAATAAGGTATTATAAAAATAACACAAGCTTCCCAGGCAAGATAATATCACATGTATTACTAAGATAAACAATCCAAACATTTTTTGTGTCTATGGATGAAACCCAAGGGTATTCTACCTCTGAGATATAACCCCAGCCCTATTTCATTCTTTATTTTGAAATAGTTTCTCACTAAGTTGTGGAGGGACTCACTAAGTTGCTTGAGGCTGGCCACGAACCTGTAATCCTTCTGTCTCAGCCTCACAAGAACTGGGATTACAATTGCGTGCCACCATGCCTGGCTCCAAACTTTTAAATAGACACAACAACTGAATAGATACTTCAAAGATATACAAATATAATGATATGAAAAGTTTCAACATTAGTCATTATTAATGAGATACCATTTAATGCACACTAGGAAGGCTATAATTAAATACATATACACTAACAAATGTTGGAAAAAATGTATAGAATGTTAGGAACCCTCATATATTGCTGATAGGAATATAAAATGGCACAGTCACTTAGAAAATGTTAAGAGTCCTTAAACTTAGCATACATTCTATAGGACTCAAGCATTTTCATTCCTAGATATTTATCCAAGAGAATGAAAACACATATTCACACAAAGACTTATATAAGAATGTTCACAAGCCATGCGTGGTGGTACACACTTGTAATCCCAACATTTGTGAGGCTGAGACCAGAGGATCTGGGTTCGCAGCCAGCCTCAGCTACCTAGTGAGGCACTCCACAACTTAGTGAGACCAGGTTTCAAAATAAAGAATAAAAAATAGGACTGGGGGTATAGCTCAGAGGTAGAATAATCCCCAGTACTGCAAAAAAAAAAAAAAAAATATATATATATATATGTATATCATCCTAAGCAACAAAAATCAGAGCAGAGCAGTAGTTGCAGTAGTTATTGGAGAGATCACAGGAGCAGAAAGTGATGCAATTCAGTAGGAGGTAACTATTTGGAGGGATAAAAATGTTATAAAACTGCATTGTGATAATTATACAGCTATATCAGTTTACTAAAAAGTCATCAACCATACACGTTTTTTTGGGAAGGAGGGTGGTAACTAGGGATTGAACCAGGGCAGTCTACTTCTCAGCTATACTCCAGCCCTATTTTGGTTTTTATTTTGATACAGGGTCTCACTAAGTTGCACTGAGGGCCTCTCTAAATTGCTGAGGCTACCTGTGAACCTGATTCTCCTGTCTTTACCTCCCAAGTACTTGGATTTCAGATGTGTACCTGAGGCAGGGAACACAATGGAGGCAGGGAAGACCCTGGGCTTCCACCCTAACTCCATGCAACTCTTAGAGAGCAAAGGCACCATTAGAAAGAGGAATGTCACTTTTACCTCAGATGTAAAGAGAAAGTCTTGGAAGCAACAAGAGAAAACTAATTCATTATGTACAAGAAGTTTTTAATGTGTATAACAGCTGACATTTCATTAAAAACAATAGAGGACAGAAGGCAGTGGGATGGCATATTCAAAGTGGTGGCGAAAAAGAAATACCTGTCAACCAAGAATTATATATCAAGAAAAACAAACCTTTAAAATGAATGTGAAATAAATGACATTTCAAATAAACCCTAACTAATATTTTATGCTAGCACACTCATCCTACAAAAGAAACTAAAAAAATGATTTAGACTGTGAACAAGTTACACTAGACAGTAATCCCAATCCATGCATATAAAAATGTACCAGTGATTTATATATTTGTGAGTAAAAATGCATGTTTTTTCCTTAAATGATTTAAAATAAAGTACATAAACAATGTGTATATAATTTCTATATAACACATATAATTGTGTATTATTGGAGCTGTAACTCTTAGAGAATATTTAAAGATATACCTGTGTAAAGAAAGTTGGTGGAAGCCGGGTGTGGTGGCGCACACTTGTAATCCCAGCATTCGGAGGCTGAGACCGGAGGATCCGGGTTCGTGGCCAGTCTCAGCTACCTAGTGAGGCACTCCGCAACTTAGTGAGACTCCGTTTCAAAATAAATAATAAAAACTAGGGCTGGGGGTGTAGCTCGGAGGTAGAATGCCCCTGAGTTCAATCCCCAGTACCGCAAAAAAAAAAAAAAAAAAAGAAAGTTGGTGGAATAAAGATGAGTTGAATTAAGTTACACCTGATGGTAATTCATATCTATAGGAAGAAAGCCAGATGAGGACACTATAAAAAAGACAATACCTGATGAGCAAGCCAATATCTCTGATAAACAGAGATGCAAATATCCTCAGAAAATACTAGTAAACCAAATTCAACGGCACATTAAAAGGATCATTCACTATGATCTAGCAGATTTACCCCCAGGATGCAAGGATATTTCAACATCTAAAATCAATAAATATGATACATTATCTTAACTTTATATCACTGTGACAAAAATATCTGAGAAAATCAACTTAAAGAAGCAAAGACTTATTGTGGCTCACATTTTCAGTCCATGTTGACCAGTTCCATTGCTTGGGGCCTGAGGTAAGGCAAACATCATGTCAGAAGAAAGTTTCTCACCTCATGACAGCCAAGAAGCAGAGAGAGATGAAGGAGCCAGGGACAAGATAGGATTCCCAAGGGCACATCCCTAAGGATGAACTTCCTTCAACTAGGTCTGACCTCTTAATTTTGGAGGATAGATTCAAATCATAGCATATCACATTAACATAATAAAAATTTAAAAAATATAACCATTTCAACGTCTACAGAAAAATAATTTGAAAAAAAATCAACACCTTATGTTATGGCCCTTACTCCTTCTCTTTGTGTCCTGGCTTCTGTAAGGTGAGCAGCCTCTGTCACATGCTCTTGCCACCACCACAGGCCCAGAAACAATAGAGTCAGCTGGCCCTAGACTGAGACCATGAGCCAGAATAAAGCTTCTCTTTTAAACTGTGTCACAGTGAAAGAAAGCTAACACACCTTTTTATGACAAAAACTCTTAACAAATTAGGTATAGAAATAATGCACCACAACATAAGAAAGATTATTCCAGCTGACAAGCTAATACTAAACTCAGTAATGGAAAGTTTAAAGTTTTTCCTCTCAGATTAGAAAAAAGACAACAATGCTCTATTCTTACCACTTCAATATAGTTCTGGAGTTCCTACGTGAGGGAAGAAGGAAAGAGTAAAAGAAATCTCAATGAAAAGTTGAACTGTTTCTGTCTGAAAATACAGGTGTGTGTGTGTGTGTGTGTGTGTGTGTGTGTGTGTGTGTGTCCATCCCTAAATGCATGACCATAACTGATGGAATCAAGAAGTAAATTCATTAAAGAAGCAAAACAAAATCGACATACAAAAGTCAGTAATGTTTCTGTACACAATCATCTATCGAAAAAAAGTTTAAAAAAATCCCATTTACAGTAGCTACAAAAAAAATACTTAAGAATAAATTTTAAAAAGGAAGTAAGAGATCTGTATACTGAAAACATTAATGAAAGAAGCTGAGTAATGCACAAAGAAATAGATATCCCATATTTATTGCCTAGAAGAATTTATAGTATTAAAATGTCATATTTCCCAAATTGATCTACAGGTTCAGTGAAATTCCAATGACATTTTCCACAGAAATAGGAAAAGAAATCCTAAGATTGATATGGAAGTACAAAATAACCTAAAAAGCCAAAGGAATTTTTAGCAAAAAGATCAAAACTGGAGGCATTATACTACCTGATAGCAAATCCACTAGAAAGCTATAATAATCAGAACAGTATGGCACTAGCATAAAAAACAAAACATAGACCAATAGAAAAGAATCATGCAAAAAAATCATTAATTTACAGTCAATTGATTTTTGACAAAAGTACCAAGAATACACAATGGAAAAAAGACAGGCTTTAGTAAATAATGTTGGGAAAACAGGATATCCACATATGAAAAAAAATGAAATTAGTCCTTTAACCCACAACATACACATAATAAACTAAAAGATGGACTAAAGACTTAAAGGTAAGATCTGAAACTTTAAAACCACTAGAAGACAGTAATCTATGCATACCCATGTTCATAGCAGCACAATCCACAGTAGCCAAATTATGGAACCAACCACCTGTCAGCTGATAGGTGTCCATCAACTGAAGAATGGATTACAAAATTATGGGATATCCACACAATGTAATTCTACTCAACAATAAAGAACAAAATTATGTTATTTGCGAGAAAATGGAAGGACCTGGAGAACATTATGTTAAGCAAGATTATCCAGTCACAGGAACTGAAGGATCGTATGTTTTCTCTAATATACACAAGCTAGGGAGTAATTGGGATACCAGAGGGACCCCAGACAATGGAGGAGAAACCTCAGTGGAGCCAGAGAGGTGGTCTAAGGGAAGGAAAGGGGGGAGACTGAGGTTCATCAATGGAAATACTACCATAGACCACATGTACATATGTGAATATGTAGTATAATATGTCAGTCTCAGTACTTTGTATTGGGAAGGGGGGGAATGAGGTGTGGGGGGGCACCAAGTGCTGTGTGCATGTATGACACTGTCAACATGATAAATTATGTGAGACTATAATGTACCAGTAAAAGCACATTACAAAAAATTTTCCATTTTAAGGTTTTCTACTGTCATACCATTTCATTGTCTAAGTGACAACAGGGTTTTAGTTGGAGATTGTGCATTATACATATATATGTGTGTGTGTGTGTGTGTGTGTGTGTGTGTGTGTGTGCGCGCGCGCGCGCACACGTGCGCAGTTACTAGGGATAGGAATAATATATATTTGTGTGTGTGTGTGCACGCGTGTGTGAGCGTTAAGTCTGGCCTCAAACTTGCAGTTGTCCTTCCTCAGCTTCCTGAGTCACTGGGATTCTAGGTGTGTGCCACCACACTTGGCTCATGTTATCCTTTTCCTCTCATCTGTGCTTAAAGCAGTAATATTAATATGGCCTGGGAGAAACATCAGTTTCCTAAAGTTAGAAATAGAATGGTTCATAAAACCCTATAGCAGCTTGTCCTTACACTAGATGGTACTTCACTTGTATGATCCTAAAGTGATTACTACAAAATAGTTGAGTCATCTCCGAGGCACCACTGCCAATGTTGTACATCCTGACTGCCCTTTAGGCCAGAGGTGTGTTTACTCTGTGTTATATCACTTGTTCCTTCACAAAACATGCCTAGCCCAATATTTTTTTCCCTAGTCATCCTGGGATCCAATGTATAAATTCAGAATTGCATGTTTTTACATAGCTGTTCTAAAAAGATCTTATTTTATGTATTATATGCATCAATAGTACACGTTGCCAAATAATGTAAAAAGAAAGATCTATGTATAAACAATGCAACCAACTATCCAAGTGCCATACCAAATAAAACACCAAATTAAACACTGAACAGTAAAAAGAAAAGATTAAACATAGAGCTATGACATTCTCTAGCAATCCTACTACTGGCTAAATATACAAAGGCTGGAAAATCAGTATATCAAAGAGGTACCTGCATGCCCGTGTTCACTGCAACACTATATACAAGATTTGAGATATGAAATCAACCCAACTATCCCAAAACAAATGAACAGACAAAGAGAATGCAGTATATACACACAATGTAGTCATATGCAGTCTTTAGAAAGAAGAAAATCCTGTCACTTGGTTGCAACATGGTTGAAGCTGGAAAACATTAAGTGAAATGTCATAGAAATAGAAATACTACATGATCTCACTGATTCAGTTCATTCATAAAGCTGAGGATGGTGGTGACCAGGGATGGGTGAAGTCAGGGTGTGTGTGAGGGGGCTAAGAGATATTGGTCAGTATATTGTTGGGGTTCAGAGCAGATACCTAAAGTATGGGGTGAGTTATGCATTATACTTTGACTACAGCTTGGACGACCTCAGAAGCCAGGTCTCTCTGACTCTTTCTGGCTCTCTTCTTCCCCTCCCATTTTTCTTCCCCTGAAATGAGTTATGGAAATCAGAATTCCTCTTTTCCTAGATAGGTCATAGAAACTAGAACCTCTGCCCCCCACCCCCATGATAGCCATAGAACCTGGAAAGGTCCCTTTATCCCTTCTCCCTCAAGACCCTCATACCAGATGCATTCTCCATATCCAGGAGAAGGAATGCTACACAGAGGGCCAATAAAAATTGAACAGAGAAGCCTCCCCAGCCTGCCCCTCAGTCTATTACCATTAGATCATCCTTTTGATGTCCATGTTTCAACATGTCTGTCCATTTCTCACGGAACATAAACATACATAGATAATTTCCCCCTTGGTCTTTGGGTTGTCATTCTGTGTCACTAAATATTAAATATTTTATGCTTTTCTCTTGTTAGCCTGTCTTGTGTTATTAAAGTGTCAGCCTTGACCCTTATGATCATGAGGAAAAGTATCATGCCTTTCTGCCCTTACAATATAAAATTTAAATTGAGAAGAATAAGTTCAAGAGAACTATGTACAACATGGTGACTCTCTAATGAACATTTAAAATTTGCCAAAACTAAAGTTTACATATTCTCACCACAAAATAGTATGAGGCAAAGCATATGCTAATTAGGTTGATTTAGCCATCATACTATGAGTACAAATATCAGAATATCTTATGTACCATAAATATAAATATAGTTTTTGTCAATTTAAAAAGTTTACAGAAGACTGAAAAAGTATGGAGAGCAAAAAAAAAAAATCAAGAATTAGTATGATGTATTATATTACTATTTATGAAAAAAATTTAGTTTTTTAAAGATCTTGCTATTTTAGCCAGGTGTGGTGGCACATATCTGTAATCCCAGTATTTGGGAGACTGAGACAGGAGGGTTGCAGATTCAAGGGCAGCCTCAGAAACTTAGAAGACTCTGCTTCAAAATAAAAAGGACTCGGGTATAGCTGGGCGTTAGAATGCTCCTGGGTTCTATCTCAGTAAAAAAAAAAAATAAATAAACAAAATGTTCTTGCTATGTTGCCCAGGCTGAACTCAAGCTCTTGGGCTCAAGTGATCATCCTGCTTCAGCCCCCCCCAACTAGCAGGGACTTACAGACTTATTCTGCCATACTTAGCTTATTTATGCAAAATTTTCAATAGGAAAATACACATATAAGTAATAAAAATAAAAAATAAAGCCATGAAAGATCCACAGTGACCTTGGTTGGTGATTCGTGAAGGTTATGCATGGACTAAAAACTCTTATCAATTCATTAATATTGCTACACTAACTTTTTAGGTTGGAATTTATCTGATGAATCCTTATTAATTTTCAAATATATCTTATCATTTTGAAGATTATATGCCTTACAAATGGTTTGTATATATAATTTGTGATATATTTAAGCAAATCTAATACATCTTAAGTAAATCTGATAGTGTTTATGAAATGAAAAGCCAACGATGACATCCTAGACACTGGATCTCTTCAGCAGGGTGGCTCCAACCGCACGATGATTCATTTTGCCACTTCAGAAGTCCTCCAGGGACCAGAAGTGAGTCCTTGGGACTGTTTCCTCAGGTCAGGAGAGTAACATCTACAGATTCTCTCATCCCTGGACTCTGTTAGGAAGTGAAATCTCAAAACTCTCACCACCTAATTCTTCAGAGGAAGATATGATGGGGGAAGGGGAGATAGTGCTGGAGAAGTCTATTATAGTTCCACTATGTATTTAATCATAATATATGATCTGATACAGATCAAATCATGTCCTTACATAAAATGTACATGTCTTTCTCTATAATGTGGAACGATGATATAGATCTAATCTGACATTTGCCAATTGGCACATATTCCTTAGTATGAACTGAGTGTAAGCAACTATACTAGGCACTTTATGATGTAACTCTGACTTGATTTTGACCTTTAGGAGTTTGCATCTGATCAGAGTTGATAAAGTGCATAAATATATTTGTGTGTGTGTGTGTGTGGTACTGGGTATTGAACCCAGGAGAATTCTGTAGCTAAGCTATACCTCCCATCATATTTTTTATTTTGAAATGGGGTCTCACTAAGTTACAGTGTGGTGGCCTTGAACCTGGTATATATTTGTACTCTGTTGAATTCATTAAGTGCTATCCTGAATATTATTCTACTTAATGCTCATCACACTCCGATAATTTTTATTTCCCAAGAAATGTGGGTACCAGATAAATTACATGGCTAGTGAGTAGCAGAGAAATTTGATATATCTTCAAATCTCAATCCCACATCCCATCGGGAGGCAAAATACCCTTTGGGTTATGACACTAGATGGCTCATGAGTCCCCAAGAAGCCCCTGCTTGGCTCTCCCTCTTTCCCTGTGTTTCATAGTCCTCTCAGTATACAATACTACTGTAGTACTTAACTCAGACTCAATCCTCAAGACCAACTATGAAAAGCACCCAGGTTTCATAGCAAGAATAATTGTTGCCCTCTCTGATTTTCAACAGCATTTCTGATACTTATCATAGGTTCAGTTTCAGGAAGAAGGGAATAAAATTTTATCCAGCATTACTAAATGTAGGGTATACCACAATAATAGAAGGTATTATTATCAAGCTAAAGGTTATTTGAAGTAGGGATTTAAAATAATGATTCTAGATACAGTCTTGATGTGTTCTAGTCCTGGCTTCATTTACTAGCCAAGTTAGGTAACCCTTAATAAGATGGCGTAATAAAGCACTCAGTTCCAAGGACCTTTGTAAGGATTAAATTAAATAAAGCAAATGAAATGTCTGATACATAGTAAATGCTCAACACATTATTTATTATTTGAAGATACTGAAGCTGATTATGTTATTTAACCCTGCCAAGGCTAGTGGACTAATAACTGATAAAGATTGAACTTAAAAATAGATCAGTCTAACTTCAAAGCCCACATACTTTGACAGTATTGTATTCAAACTTAAATTTCATACACTTACCAGTAGGGAAAAAGCACATGTACTCAATATTTATTATGAATTTAATTTGTAATGCTATATTATATCCATTAAAATTACAC
>PVLC010002587.1:12806-111969 GCA_004027655.1 Graphiurus murinus
GGCGCACGCTTGTAATCCCAGCATTCGGGAGGCTGAGACCAGAGGATCCGGGTTCGCGGCCAGCCTCAGCTACCTAGTGAGGCACTCCGCAACTTAGTGAGACTCGGTTTCAAAATAAAGAATAAAAAATAGGGCTGGGGGTATAGCTCGGAGGTAGAATGCCCCTGAGTTCAATCCCCAGTACCTCAAAAAAAAAAAAAAAAAAATTACACAAAAATAGAATCAAGTGAAGGGTAAAAAGTCTAAATGTAAGTTATACTAAAACTTGCTTAACTCTAGATTATCCTAAAAGACTGTCTCTTTGTGAGTGCTTTTAAATTTTAATTTATAGCCCTAATCCTAATATATAATACCTGCTCTATAACTGAAGCCCAGTAAATATTATGAATAAAAGAATATCTCTCCATCACTCTGAACTTCATTTTGAAGTATGATTACAATGCACCAATTATTTTTTTAGAAAGAATGAAGTTTTGCTCTATGCTCAAAAAAATAAATAAAACTTAAGTTATTGCTGCAACATAATGACATATTTGAATGCAAATGTGCTCAAAAGTGACATTCTTGAATTGATTTTAATAGATCTGCTGTCTTTCAGCTGCTAAAGGTCAAGCTTCAGTCGTTCTCCTCAGAGCATTAGTTAAAGGAGAGAGTTTGTTATACAGCATGAACAGCTGGTTTCCCCAAAGGGACATTTACAGGGAGAAGGAGGAAGGACCTCAAAAACATCCCCATCCCATTCAAAATTGTTTGCTTAATTCTTCTATCTGTAATCCCACAGAAAATACATGCTGTCACTGTCTCTTTAAAAACCCTAGACCTAATGGAGAATTTAAGGTTGTTTAATCACCATGGCTGGCAATTTTTTTCGATGAATGGGGTGAACTATAGGTATAGCTCTTCAACCTGGAGGCTATTGCCTGTGGCCTGGAGGGAAGCGTGTGTTTTATTTCCGTCTCCACCAGATGAGAGGGTATAAAAGCAGTCACCTGTCAACCCACTCCAGCAATGAAATTCAGCAGCCTATTGTCCCAATCACTGCTCTCAATCACTCTAAACGGCCTCCAGAGACAATCATTATTATAGGACATGTTCCTAAGAGTAGATAAATGGAACTCCACCTGCCAGCCTGTATAGCGAAAGACGGACATTCTTGGCCAAAAATATGAAAGAGCCTGGAGCTTTATTGACATTTACATCAAAAATAGTTAGCAATGAAAGCAGCTGTTGTGGCGTGCTTTCACCACGACGTGTTTGGAATATGCTGTGAATTGAAATACAGACCTCCTGACAAGCAATTTACCTTCTGTCAGTCTCCATGTGCTCACAGCATTACTGGTGCTTGCTGTGATAGGCCACTTAAAGCTGCACATGTGTACAGTTTGGATGAAAGATTAACTACAATTTGAGGCAGGAAGTAACGAATTGCGGGAGTGTCATTCATAATGGCCTACGTTGTCATCTGCAGGGTGACACCATCGCAAGAAGGTGCCTCTGTGGTGACCGCTTCATGGAATCAGATGTCATTCATTCTAATGAAGATCTGACTACGAGTCTAATAAGCAGAGTGCAAGACAGCTCAGGACTGCAAGCATTAATCTGCCTCGTTTGTTGACATTACAGTAATGGCTAAAATGCCATTTATGCAAGAAACTCTTTCAGAAGCCATTCAGCGGGGGCAATTGTAATACAGTGTATAACAGCCTGGAACAAAGGATGTGCCAGGAGTTAATTTCTGTATTTATTCTTTTTAGTTGATTCAGTACATTGAGTTTTCCCCTCTCAAAAAATTTCGATAGATGAAATATTATGGTGTCTCATCAGTAAAGCACTGGTTACCTTGCATGAGTGACATCTACAAGTCCAGTCTCTTCAATGCAAAAACCTTTACGTAAAAAGCATTGGTGGCATTTGGTGATACAGCATAACTTATTTGAATGATGATTAAACACGTAACCATTCTTTCCCTGAGACTGTTGCCCTGAACCATGCTATCTGCAGTTCTAGAAATGATTTAGTCACATCTACTTATTCACATGAAAGGAATAAATTACTGATGTAGTTTTTTCTCCTGTGGCTAAGAAGTTCGTCATTTTTAATCTGATAAGCTACTCAACAGTGTAAGGTCAATGGGTAGCTGCCAAAGTTGGTATTTCTGAAGAAATCAAGCTCCTATGAGTCACTACACATTTCTTCTAAAAGGAGATGCATGATTCCATTTTCCTCCTCACTGCTATGAAGCTGCTCTCTGGCTCTTTTCTCTTTTACTAATGTTTGAGTCTCTGGGTTCTTTGGGGTAATAACTGATGATGAAGTAATTCACAATGGTTTAGCTTTTCATCACTCAGACAGAAAGAAGGAATTTAGCACAATGATATACCCAACATCCAATGCATTTTCTCTCCTAATCCTGTGTCCAAGATCCCTACAGTTGGTCATTAACCTTGAACCATCCCCATTTCTAGAACAGTGATTTTCACACCCCTTCACCACTAGAATCACAGACTGTATATTTGTACTTCTGCTTCAGATAGAAGTGTGGTCTAAAGTCCTTAGTGAGCTTGAGAATGGGGCTTTCAACCTCCTTGTGTCAAATTGCTCTGGGAATCTGAAACTACCAGCAAAGCAAGTTTTTCTACCCTCTACCTTGTTTAAGAAAACAAAACAAGTGATTATTATCAGCCATCTCTGATGAATGCTGAAATAATGAACTAATCCTTCTTTGGAAGCGTATTCCTGTACATAACAATTCCAAATGTGTTCCTACAGGTATAAATGCATGTCATGCATTTCAGAGACCATAAATTCACAATCATTTGTTGTGATTGGCTCTTGAGTGTTTGCCAGTTATGCTGGCTCAGCACAGGAAATTTGTATGAGGTAGGTTCTAACAGGCCTGTATGTATCAAAGCAGAAGCAATACTGCAAGGACTTTCAGTTTTTAGGAACACTATCTTAATTGAACTTTTTTGTTTCTTCTGGCCAACAAAGAGTTGAAAGAAATCACTGGAAGCTAGACAGCTGCTAGCAGAGGTGGGCTTTAAAATAGTTATGCAAATTAGAATGTTTCTAGAGTCCCCTCTTCCTCCCCTAAAAAGGGGCAGCAAACTCCAAAGCTTCTGTTTAATGCCTTCTGCCTCTATAAACTCAGGCTTATTCCTAATTTCTGTTTCTACTACTGCTGTAGCAATGTACCATACACTTAGTGGCTTAAAACTACACAAATTTGCATTATGGTTCTACAGGTCAGAAGTACAAAATAGGTCTCATGGGTGTAAGATCAGAAGTGTCAACAGCACTCCATTCCTTCTGGAGGCTGCAGTACAGAACCTGTCTCTTGCCTTTTCCAGCTTCTAGAGGCCACCAGCATTCCTTGGCTTGTGGCCCCTTCCTCTATCTTCAAAGTCAGTAAACACTGATCTTTGGCCTTTCTGCTTCCCTCTTTCACTTATAAAAACTCCTGTGATTATATCAGGCCTATCTGGATAACTCCTTACCACTGGACATGGTGGCCCATGCTTGTAATCCCAGCATTTGGGAGGCTGAGACCGGAGGATCCGGGGTCGCGGCCAGCCTCGGCTACCTAGTGAGGCCCTCCGCAAGTTAGTGAGACCCTGTTTCAAAATAAACAATAAAAAATAGGGCTGGGGGTATATCTCGGAGGTAGAATGCCTCTAAGTTCAATCCCCAGTACCGCAAAAACAAAACAAAACAAAAACAAACAAACAAAAAAAAACCTCCTTACCCCCAAGTCCTTAATGTAATCATGTCTTCAAAGCCATGTGAGACAATAGAATCACAGGTTCTGGGGATCGGGACTAAGACATCTCTAAGGGACCATTATTCTGCCAGCTATGCCTACTTTAAAGAATTCTCTTCTGCTCTTTTCCCTTTTCAACCTTTAGCAATAGTCACAGCAGGTGGGACCATCACACCCTCATGGGGAGAGGGGACTAAGGCTCCGGAATCTGTGTGACCTGCTCAGGCCAGGCTGATTTAGGCAGAATCCTACGCCTGGAAGTGCTAAAGGAGTATAAAATCACTTTTTAACTCTCACTTTCATACCTGTGTAAAGAGAATTGAGCTGCCACAGAGGCACACAGAAGGGGCTCTGTCTTGCTAGATAATGCATTTTAGCCCCTTTTATTTCCCATGCCAGCCCAGGTTCTTATAGCTTGAGTCTGCTTTCTTTGGTATTTGAAGCTGGGTCTACCAGCTACCAAATCTTTGGCTCCATTTTTTAAACCTCCTATCTGCTCTTCTTAGTTCTGTTCTCCAAGCAGAGTCTATGTTCTTAAGGAATCCTTCAGTTCAAATCAACAAATATCCTAAAACCAAGTATTTTTTACAGGATACTGCGTTAGGTTGAGCTTTTTGCTAGACTAGAGGGAAATAAACATTACAATGCCAATAGGACAGTAGTTGGATATGGGACCTGGATTTGAAGGGCAAAATATTCTTTTTTTTTTTGGTACTGGGAATTGAACCCAGAGATATTCTACCTCCAATCTACCCCCACCTCTTTTTACTTTTATTTGGAATGGTCTTGTCAAGCTGCTGAGGGTCTTGCTAAGTTGCTAAGGCTGGCCTTGAACCTGTGATCCTCCTGTCTCAGCCTCCCAGGTATTGGGATTACATATACATGCCACTGCATCCATCTTCAACAAATTATTTTCTATCTATGTGTGACATTGGCCAGATTACTTTGTGCTTCTCAGAACTTAAATGTACTTACATTCAAAAAGATGATAAAGCTAGGCACACTACTGTACGCCTGGACTCCCAGCACTGGGGAGGTTGAGGCAGGAGGGTCATTTGAGGCTACAAATTCAGTAACAGATTGAACAACATAGTGAAACCCCATCTCAAATTAATTAGTTAACTTAAAAGGTGATAATTTGGCATAATTGCTAATGATTAAAAAGGATAACAAATGATAATATCAAACTGGCATGAGGAACATTCTATGTATGGTTGTTCTTCCCTTTTGTCTTCCTGTCCTAAAAGAAACAAAGGACAGCTCAATTGCAGATCCAAATTAGAAGTATTTGCATGCTAGCGAAACAAAGGGGGAAACTTTCATGAAGCAATATTTAACACTAAGAATAAAATAAAAAGCTTGGACTCTCGAGCAACATGGCAGGCGCAGAAGTGTTTCTGTGTGAGCATCTTCAGCTATTCATCAACTGTCATCACTAGGTGTAAACTCCAGATCATAGGGAATTACTGTTATTCTAATAAATCACATGGAAGATTGCTGCAGATATGTGATAAAATGGCAAGGTAATGCATATCTCTCAACAGAAGAATCATGAAGACACGAGAAACTAAAAGCTCTTGTTCTAGTGTTTATATGCCACCGAAGCTCATTCATCACAGTCTTACCCATTCATTTGTTTGCTATTTGTTGCACATTCACCTTGTGCCACTTGCATGAATCTAGGGTTCCATGAACAATGCAAGTCAGTTGTCCTCAAAGGTAGCATCAACAAATGGTAGCAATTGAGTAAAATGATCACTATGATAATAGTACACTAAGATACTTGGAAACAAAATGGATGGGTATCCATTCCAGTCATCAAGGTAAGGGAGCCAGAGAGATCTTCATGAAAAAGGAATATCTGATATGATAACTGAATAATAAATATAAACTGCCCAGGTAAGGACAGAGAAGAGCCAGAGAATTCCAGGCAAATGCAGAGCACATGCAAAGACTTGAAGAAGAGAGCATATGGCCTGTGTGGGGGATACTGTGCTCCTGTAGCTAGAGCAGTTCTCAAGACTTAGGAGATGTGCCATCCCTCTCTGTCTCTTCCTGGACCCCTTCAAAAGCTCCTAACTATAGATCAGAGATTTAGATTTAACAAACCAACCCCCCAGGGGCAGGGAATAAAACCACTGCAAATATAGCTAAGCAATTCCTTAAAGGTAAAGACTGGATCTCTATAGCTACCTATAGCTATCTATATTCCCAAAAGCAATTTACTACTACTGTCAAAAAATGCTATAGAAATGTTCCTAACTCAGTAGGATCCAACAAAATATAGCTTTTATGAAATGGGATCAGAAATCTATACATAATAAATAGGAAAGAAAAGAGAGTGAAATGAAAGTGATATGAACAAGTCAAGCAGAGGCAGAATTAAACTAAGACACAATGGGAAGTATAGTTGGCACTCTATAAAATCCAGTCAGCACTAAGCAGTATAAATTTGAAATTGTCTCTCAGAAAGAAAGATGAAATAAAAAAGAACCAAAACAAATGATACCCAGAAGAGGACCAGAAACAGCAACACAACCTTACATTTATATTACTTCTGAAGGAAGAAACCAGAACAGCCCTAAACAAAGCAAAAATTCAAAGTCATTTCAGAAAATTTAGGTGAGCTCACAAAAGGACCACAAATGCACATTTTGCAGTGTACACAAGCTTTTTTTTTTTTTTTTTTTTTGGCAGAAAAAAAATCAGACATCAACTCACCATGCCTACTAGCATTTTTTAATAAATTATAAAGAAGAAACCCAGACTTAACTAATGCGGAGCAAAACAACCCATATTAAAAAAAATTGGAAAAGTTTTATTAATTTTGTAATTTAGAAAATGATAATGAAAGCAAGAAAGAAACGCCCTGGTAGGGGGAAATCCACAGGAAGTTGAAAGCCACAGGAATTCAATAGGAACTGAGATGGAATGACTCAGGAGCACCAGCAATGATGCTCGGGGACCTGACCAAGCCTCAGATCTGCCAATTCATGGGAAAGTTAGAGGCCTAGAAGCAAACTCCACGGGGAGGCCCTAAGAAACTCCAGACCATGAGAAGCTCAACAGAAAAACTACCTGGTTTCTTAGATACATTATAAAAAATAAAGTGGGGGCAGAGATGAGTAGAGACTAATAAATTAAAAGATACTTAAGAGAATACCAAACAATCGCAATGCATACTTTTATGAGAAGTCTCATTTTACTAACAAATAAAGTGTTCAATAAAGTGGATTTCAGCCTCAGGGCTGGGAGCTGTGGTTTTCATAGGCACAAAAGAATGCTAGAGTCATCAGCCTGTGTGAAGCACAAAGATGCAGCTGAGCCTTCTGCATCATCAGGAATCATAAAAGGCCCTCTGGCCTGTGAGTCAGAGTTGGGAAACCACAAGAAACTTGGGAAGCAATAAAAAGGCTGGTAGATTTGGGGCAGAGATTTATTAGAAATCATGCAGATCAAAAATAACCTGAAATGGTATCAGAATTCAGGTGTGGAATAATACTTTAAAGGAGAATAGAAATGTTGACTACGTTCTTACTTTTCTTGCTGTGCATGTTAAAATTTAAAGGAAACTGCTAAGAGAATAAAAGTAATATACAACTTCCAAACAGAAAGAAGCTGTCAATTAGAGGAAAATAAAGAGAATATAAGAAATTCCACCAGTTAATAAAAGGCAGGGGAAAAGCATGCAAAGAAAAGAAACATGAATACATAAGTGAATACCTGTTAAAAGCACAGATTATAGTAATACATGCATACCCATGTTTATAGCAGCACAATTTATAGTTGCCAAATTATGGAACTAACCTAGGTGTCCATCAACAGATGAATGGATTACAAAATTATGGGATATATACACAATGAAATTGAACTCAGCAACAAAGAAGAATTCAGCAACATTATGTCATTTGCAGGAAAATGGAAGGACCTGGAGAACACTGTTAAATGAGATTAGCTAGTCCCAGAAAGTGAAGGGACATATGTTTTCTCTTATATGTGGAAGCTAGGGAGTAATCAGGATACAAGAAGGACTTTAGATAATGAAGGAGAAACCCCAGTGGAGCAAGGGAGTTGGTCTAGGGGAGGAAGAATTAATGAAGGAAGCACTTCTACATGTACATATGTGAGAGTATCAATTCCAATCTTAATATCATGTCTGGGGAAAGGGGAGGAGTGGGGAGGGAACCAAGGGGAAAGCCCACCAGTGCTGTGTGCATGTACGTCACTATCAATATGATTTACATGATGATGTGAGACTATTATACACCAAGAAAAGTATTTTTAAAAAAGCATAGACGGCGCCGGGAGTGGTGGCGCACGCTTGTAATCCCAGCATTTGGGAGGCTGAGACGGGAGGATCTGGGTTCGCGGCCAGCCTCAGCTACCTAGTGAGGCACTCCGCAACTTAGTGAGACTCGGTTTCAAAAATAAAGAATAAAAAATAGGGCTGGGGGAGTAGCTCGGAGGTAGAATGCCCCTGAGTTCAATCCCCAGTACCACAAAAAAAAAAAAAAAAAGCATAGACAGAAATATAAAACCCAAATTCAGCAGTAAATTGTTACAATATGCACAGAATGTAAATTAATACATAGAATGTTGAGAAGTAGGGATCAAATGAGATATAGCAGGGAAATATCAAACAGAAGGGGATTGATCATTTGATAATATCAGAATATAATTTAACGTGATATGATAAGGAACTACAGGGGCAGAAAGGTGTGATACTCATTCTTGCCCATCATGAATCAAGGATGGAACTCCTATAACAGGTTAGCAAGAGGAAAGCATAATGAAAAGTTATGCGTGATATAAGAACCTTTAGCATGACAACGCAAAGTCCCAAGGAAAGCTATTTTTATGCTTAAATTTGATGAATAGACAGCCATGTAGAAATGTGATTGGATAAAAGGTATGCTGTAATGGCAACAGGCAGGGTGGTGTTGGGGGCGGGGGGGGGGGGACGGGACGCAGTAAGTCTGTCTGTCTGGATTCATCTGGATCTCTCCTTTCTGCAGGACGTTCCTTCCTCCCACGAGTCAAAAAGGACCTTTTTGTATGGGGGTCTTATGACCTATTACAAACAATGTACGTCCATATTTATTTATGGCCAGTTCTTACACAGAAAGGTGGGGGAAGCTTAAAGTAATATTTTTAGGCTTTTATGATTTGCCTTGGGGAAAAGGAGTTCTAATTTCTGTGATCCACCTTGAGGAAGAGGAATTCTAGTTTCTCTGACTCGCATTCAGAGAGAATAGAGGGCAAGAGGGCAAAAGAGGGTCAGAGAAACTTTGGTATGAGGCCTTTCAATGTTCTTTAGTTCAAAGTATTCAGCATGCTGAAAGGGGAATTCATACACTGTTGGGAGAAATATAAATTAGTACAGCCAAAATTCTCCCTGCCCAACTAAAACAAAGACAGTCCACATAGCATAACAGTGTTCAATATTACCAAGTTTGTTCTTAATTTTTAATATGGTTGTCATGAGCACATATTATATGCCAATTGTAAATCCAAAGTATAGCATCCCCAATTGTGTTTTGGTACCATTTGTTCACTTTCCTATAATCTCCCTCTCTCTTCTCTTTTTAGCCTCTAGTGGCCTCTTTTCTACATTGTACTTCTATGTGATATACTTTCTTAGATTCTAAAAATGAGTGAGAACATGCAGTATTTGTTTTTTCTGTGCCTTACTTATTTCACTTAACATAATGACCTCCAGTTTTATCCATGATGCCATAAATTACAGGACTTCATCCCTTTGGTGGATAATATTCCATTGTATCTATATAAGAAATCTTAAAAATTTTATTCACCTGTTGATAGATGTTTTGGCTGATTTCATTATCTTGGCTATTATGAATAGTGCTGCAATAAACATGGGCATACATATGTTGAACCAACCTTGCATCCCTGGAATGAAACCAAATTGGTCATGATACTGATTTGGATATGAATGTGAATTTCTGCATTTATGTTCATCAAGGATATTGTTCTGTAATTTTCCTTCCTTGAGGAATCTTTATTGGTTTTGATATCAAGATGACTACTGGATTTATAGAATGAATTTGGGAGTATTTCATGTCTTTCTATTTCATGGAATAATTTGAGGAACTTGGGATTAGTTCTTCCTTAAATGTCTTGTAGAATTCATGTCTTGTGCTTTTCTTCGATGGAAGGTTCTTTATGGCGACTTCAATATTACTGCTTTTTATTGAATTACTTAGGTTTTGTATATCCTCCTGGTTCAAGATAAGTAGGCCGTATGTGTCAAGAAACTTGTATTTTTTTCTAGATTTTTTTATTTGTTGGAATATAAGTTTTCAGAATAGTTCCTGATGATCCTCTGGATTTCTGCAGTGTCTGTGGTGATATTTTCTTTTTTTTAATCACTTATTTATTAATTTGGATCATTTCTCTTTCTTTTGGTTAGGTAACTAAAAGTTTGTCAATCTTGTTTATATTCTCAAAAATAATTTTTATTAATCTTCTATATTTTCATTTTCTATTTCATTAATTTCTGCTCTAATTTTAATTATTGTTCACCTTCTATTGGTTTTGAGGTTAGTTTGTTCTTGTTTTTCTAGGGCCTTGAGATATCATTAGGTTATTTGGAAAGTTTCTGGCTTCTTTAAATGCGGGCAATCAATGCTACAAATTTTCCTCTTAAAACCACCTTCAAAGTGTCCCAGAGATTTTGGTAGGTTGTGTCTCCATTTTAATTTAATTCTAGAATTTAAAAAAAATTATTTGCTTTATGACTCCTATGATCTTGTATTTTGAATGTATTTATAGAGTTCCTCTGAATCTTGCTCTTGATTTCTAATTTGAGCCCATTGGGGTCTGAGAAGATGCAAGGAATTATACACATTTAAAACATTTACTGAGAACCGGGTGTGGTGTAATTCCAGCATTTGGGAGGCTGAGACCAGAGGATCCGGGTTCACGGCCAACCTCAGCTACCTAGTGAGGCACTCTGCAACTTAATGAAACCCTGTTTCAAAATAAAGAATTAATAATAGGGCTGGGGGTATAGCTCAGAGGTAGCATGCCTCTGAGTTCAAACCCCAGTACTGCAAAAAAAAAAAAACAATTACTGAAACTTTTTGGCCTAAAATGTAGTCAGTACATATAATCTATTATATAAGCAGAAAAAATGGCAAAAACCACATAATCACTTCCATAGAGGCAGAAAAGCATTTGACAGAATCCAACACACATTTATGTTAAAAACACTGAAAAAATTAGGGATAGAAGGAATTTACCTCAGCATCCTAAAGGCAATATATAAAAACTCAAATCCAATATCATACTAAATGGAGAAAAACTGAAAGTATTTCCTCTAAATTGAAGAATAAGACAAGTATACATCTAATTATCACCACTTGTATTTCAATATAGTACTTGATATTATAGCCACAGTAATAAGGCAAGAGAAGAAAATTAAAGGATACAAATAGGAAAAGAAGAATAAAATTGTTCCTATTTGCAGATGACATGATCCTGTACTTAGGAGATCCATAAAATTCAATCAGAAGAATTCTAGAGCTGACAAATTCAGCAAAGTACCTATATACAAAATAAACTTACAAAAATCAATAGATTGTCTATACAACAATGATAAATCTACTGAGAAAGAAATGTGGAAAACAATTTCATTCACAATAACCTCAAAAAGAATAAAGTATCTAGGTATAAATCTAAAGAAGTAAAGGACTTCTACAATTAAAATTATAGAACACTGAAGAAAGAAATCTAAGAAGACATTAGGAGACAGAAAGACCTCCTAGCTTTTGGATGGACAGAACAAACATCATCAAAATAGCCATACTACCTAAAATGACCTACACATTACATGCAATCCCTATCAAAATACCAATGACATTCTTCACAGTACTAGAAAAAAAAGTTCTAAAATTCATGTGGAAAAACAAAATACCAAGAATAGCAAATGTAATGATAAGCAATAAAAACCACACTGTAGGTATCACAATCCCAGATTTCAAATTGTTCTACACAGCTACAATAATAAAAGCAGCATGGTGTTGGCACAAAAACAGAGACATAGACCAATGGATAGAAAATACAGAAACAAATCTGCACACTTATAGCCAGTTGATTATTGAAGAAGTAGTCAAAATCATGTGCTGGAAAAAAGACAGCCTCCTTGAAAAATGGCACTGGGAAAACTGAATATTCATATGTACAGGATTGAAATTAGATCCCTATTTCTCACCCAGCACAAAAGTCAACTCAAAATAAATCAATGACCTAGAAATTAGAACTAAAACTATATAATTACTAGTAGAAACCATAGAACCAACTCCCTAATGTATGGATGCCAATAGAGACTTTCTCAATAAGACCCCCAAAGTTCAGGAAAATTGAGAATCAGTAAATAGTGTGGCATCAAACTGAAAAGCTTCTGTACAGCAAAGGAAACTATGAAGAGTCTAAAGAAGACGGCCTACATAATTGGAGAAAATCTTTGTCAATTACTCCTGCATTAGAGGACTAATATCTAGAATATACAAAGAATTTATACAAACACAAAAAATAACCCAATTAAAAAATGAGCAATAGAACTAAATAGACACTTCTCAAAAGAAGTAATACAACCAGCCAAAAAAAAATGAAAAAAGTTCAACGTTAGCAATCAGGGAAATGCAAACAGAATTACACCGAGATTCCACCTAATTAGAATAACAGTCACTAGAAATATAAACAACAACAAATTCTAGGGAAATAGGAACTCTTATACACTGTTGGTGGAATTGTAAATTAGAACAACCACTATGGAGATAAGTATGAAATTTCCTCAAAAGATTAGGAATGGAACCACTATATGATCCAACTCTACCACTCCTTGGTATCTTTCCTAAAGAACTAAAGTCAGAATACGATAGGAATCCACGCCTACCCATCTTTATAGCAGCACCATTCACAATTCACATGAGGAGATAAAGGAAATGTGATACACACACACACACACACACACACACACACACACACAATGAAATTTTACTCAGCCATAAATAAGAATAAAATTGTCATTTTCAGGAAAATGGATAGAACTGGAGACTATTATGCTAAGTCTCATAAAGTCAAGGGTGGTGTGTTTTCTCTCATGTATGAAAGCTAGAGAGAAAGTACAAAAAATAAGGGACTTGAAATAATTCAGAGAGAGACCTGTAGTTGAAGGATTTAGGAGAAGGAATTAAAGATGGGAAGAGGGAGGACTAAAGAGGGAAACAGTTCAAATAATACCATGCCAATATGTGAAGGTATTACTACCAATTTCACTGACTCATGTGAGAAGGTAAAAGAGGGGAGTAGGATGGAATGTGGACGGAAATACACCAAGAGCTGTGTGCATATATGTTAATGCACTGAACTTCACTATGATGTATAATTGAAATGCATTAATAAAAAAAAAATATATATATATATATATATATGCTAGTTCGAGATAGATTTAGGCTCCCTTTATAAAGAAGACTTCTGGACTTCCCAAGCTTACTCACCTGGACAGGGGATTCCCACGGAGTAGACACTGACTGATTCATGAAACAGAACTAGGCTCACTTTACCTAACCTTCTTTTCTTCTAGATAAAATCAAGGTGAAGTTATCAATATTCCTTTAATGCTGATGTGATCTTTAAAAGTCTTGTTTGACTGACTTTTAAAAATCACATTAGCATTAAATCAGGTAATATGAAGGAAGAAATAAAACTAATAGCTAAAGTATCTTAAAAATGGACATGCAGATATCTCTTTGATATGCTAACACCATTTCCTCTGGATAAATACTCAACAGTGGAATTTACCAGATTATATGGTAGTTCTATTTTTACTTTTTGAGAAACTGCCATAGTGTGTTTCCACCTTTCAGCATGCTGAGTACTTTGAACTAAAGTACATTGAAAGACTTCAGAAGCAGCCTCAAAAACCAAAGTCTCTCTGCCTTCTTTTGCTTTCTTGTCCTTTGCCCTTCATTCTATTACTCTAATCTTCTCCCACCTTTTTGTAAAGAGCTAGCCATAAAGAAATTTGAACCTACCTTGTCTGATAATAGGTCACAAGACTCCCAGTGGTCTAGACCCCTAGTGGTATAGATTGTAGCCTGAAGATCTGAGAACCAGGAGTGCTGAGAGCAGAAGACTGAAGCCCCAGGCCAAGCAGGGAAGCAGAGAGTGAGTTTGATTTTTCTTCCTTCTGTTCTATCAGGGCCCCAGTGGACTGGATGATGCTCAGCACACTAGGGAAAGTGGAGGGAAGTATGCTTTATTCAGTCCACTTATTCAAATGCTAATCTCTCCTAGAAGCACCCACAGGCATACCCAGACATAATGCGTACCTGCATATCTGAGCATCTCATGGGCCAGGCAAACTGACTCATAGTATTAACCATCATATTAGACTTTTCTCCCCCACCCCAGTTGCAAGAAAAGGTGAAATCTGATTTCTAGTTAAACTCTAGTTAAAACACAAGTCCAGGTAATTGAGTATTTAAAATTTTAAATCTAAACAGACTAAAGATAGAAACGGATAATGCCATTTAACTCATTTCTGGTGGGCACAAAGTATGTCAATTTCCACATAACCCCGAATACCCTTCTCTCAACACCAGTAAAGAAAATGGAAATTTCTGGAGGCAGTTGTAAAGTGAACCCACATCTCCTTTTTCCTTCCATGTTATTATCTTCTTGCCAAGCCGAAAAGCACAAGTGGCAGCTTTCAAATGATAACCTTCTCTATGAAAGAGTGCTCACAAATTTCTTCCATTTTAATTTTTATCTAGATGGCCACAAAATAAAGTGATGTGCATAGTCTCGGGAACACTTGAACCAAGTTAGTACAATGTATATACTAAGTTCATATGGTACTTTCTCATTTAGAACATGTACGGACTGGCTTTCCTCATGTCACGACAGTGAACTCATGAGGAAATGTACTGGAGACTCCTTTTATGGGATCACAGGTGCTATGCTACTTACTGTCCCTGTGCCTACACAAATATGGATTTCCTCATTTCCTCAGGAGTGTTCCAGATGCCTCCTACTCACCTACCTCAACCAGCCCTACCCATTCCCGTAGCCCCTGAAGGATGAAGCATTTCATTATCAGATAATCTCCCTTGAAACTCCTTTCCTGCTCCTCTGATTTCCATTGAATAAATGACACCAGAATAGGAGCATCCTTGCTTTGCTGTCTAACACATTAAATGATAGATCACTTAGCAAATGTACTGATGGCTCCCATCCCAAGCCTTTGGTATTAGTGATTTACTACATAGTCGTGTATCCATTAGATGAGAAAGTGCCATGTGCTAAGGAAGGAGGGAATGTCCTTAGTGCTTTGGCCAAATTCTAACTATAATCTATTCTCATCCATACACAGGGAAAGAAAGAGGTTAACTATTGACATTTTTTATTGAGTTCATGATATTAAGGTTATAAAGTAAGCCCAACCTCGGTAATAGTGAAAACTGTCTGCTTTGCTTGTGTATGTGTTGTCTTTTGTTTTATTTTAGTTGGGAAGATAGCATTTCAGGGGATCAGGTTGAATATGATTGAAATACTAAAATATTAAGCAATTATTTGAAATTATTTTATTGCATTTTACTAAAAACCAAATTTAAACATTAAGCTTCTATGCCAAAAAATATTTTCCATTTTTATGACAGGATCAAAACAATATGTGGCCCATAGTTATTAACTATGGGATAACATGGAAGAAGTGTTTATGCAGATAGAGCATTTTAAAGTATAATATAAGATGAAAAAAAAGACAAAGATTTACTTATGAAATGTCAAGTAGAATTCTTTGAATTGTACAATTTTCCTCTTCTGAGATTCCCAAAGAAACTCCATAATAACGTTTGCAATTGTTTCCATAAGAAGGAAAGTTTATAAAACATGTTTAAATATTTATGGAATGTTAAAAATGAGGCATTAATTGGCAAACAACTTAATTAAAATGCTTTCTCAAGTAATTAGCAACAAATACTTCCCTATCTGTTTTGCATGCCATTTGTCTTGTTGTGTTTGTTAAGCCCGCCTGTCAGTCAAACTTTGCTTCAGGTAATTCTTTAGCTCTATGGGGAAACTCTTCAAAAATTACATCTGAATTTAAAATATTTTGATTATCATTTTTATCTAACAAATTCTCTTTTTCACTTCATCTTCTATATGTCCTGGTGAAATGCCATCCTGGGAATTTAGGGCCTGAAGATGAAATTCTGCATCAAGGCATTAGTGAGTTTCCACAAACACTCTCCAGAGAACAAACTGAATCAATCTAGAATCAACAAACAGTGCAGTTAATTAATGAGAACACCGTAAGGGAGCTTTTTTAAACAATGTTGACGGCTGCTGCCTCAGGACCAATAGCACCAGAAGTTATTGCTGGTTTGAAAGGAGTGACTCTGAGGGTTCCCCCAAGGCACCTTTTGCTTACATGAGCTATTTACCACGACTTTTCCTTTTATTTGCACCCCAGGGGGAGTAGACTTATTTCCTAAATTACTTTTTAAGTGATGCTTACTCTTGCCAGTTGCCTGAGGTACAGAGTGAAGGTACCACAGAGTAAACAAAGCAGAAACCAAGTTTGAAAGAGCACTGAACAAGCCTGCAGAAAAAAACACTGTGGAATTGTTGGACTGTAGAGTTGTTTTCCGAACCACAAGTCCGGAGCTGGCGCGTGAAGCATGGGCCCCTTGCTCCCCAAGGGCTCGGTCTAACTGGAGAGGATGGGGGGGTGGAGGCAGAGTTAGGAGAGACCTTAGAGAAGAGCAGTGGTGTGTCCATGAGAATGATTAGGAAGACACTTAGATTGTATAAGTATCTTTATGTTTTGAAGCACTGATCCACAAACACTGAGCTCCACAGAATGTGAGTTCCACCAGGGTAGGCACCTGCCTATTTTTCACTGAATATTCTCGACTCCAAAGACAGTGCCAGCACATTGGAGGCACTCCGGGAATGCTGTTGAGTGGATGATCAAATTGATGTGTGATTGGAGTGAATGGAAATTGGTGAAAGGACACATTAAATCTCTCCTAGTAATTCCAACAATTCCTAGGAGAGACACCTAAGGTATCCCTTAGGTTTTAAAATCAGATGTTTGTTCTCAATGTCTAATGCATGGTACAAGAAATAAGACCTATAATGCTGGGCCTGGTGGTGCACACCTGTAATCCCAGTACTTGAGAGGCTAAGACATGAGGATTGCAGGTTTGAAGCCACCCAGCAACTTATTGCAACCCTGTTTCTCCTTCCTTCCTTCCTTCCTTCCTTCCTTCCTTCCTTCCTTCCTTCCTTCCTTCCTTCCTTCCTCCCTCCCTCCCTCCCTCCCTCCCTCCCTTTCTCTCTTTCTTTCTTTATTTTTTATTTTGGAACTTGGGATTGAACCCAGGGGCATTCTACCTCTGAGCTATAGCCTCAGCCCTATTTTTTATTCTTTACTTTGAAACAGGGTCTCACTAAGTTGCAGAGGGCCTTAATAAGTAGCTGAGGCTGGCCACGAACCTGCAATCCTCCTGTTTTAGCCTCCCAAGTACTGGGATTGCAAGCATGCACACCATGCCTGGCTGACCCTGTTTCAAAATAAAAAATAAAATGGGTCTGGGGCCATAGAGCTGGGAGATAGAATACCCCTAGGTTCAAATCCCCAGTACAAAAAGAAAAGAAAAGTAAAGAAAAGGAAAAAAATGATGTTGGATTCTATGAAATCATGAGAAAGAGTTCAGAAGATTAGAATAGTTATATAAGGACATTTTCTTTTATAAGGAAAATAGTTTAAATACAGAAATACAGAAAGGACAATTTAAGAAAGACCTGGGATTTAGTGGTACACAAAATTAAAGTGTTCATCTTGCATCCTTTCTTGTGAATTAAAATCTCATCCAAATTTCTGAAATAGCTATTCAAGATGTCAGCTGCTTCAGACTGTGTTATGCAGTTCTAAATCTTTCAAAACGTGTACACCCACATAAGACTATTTTAGTATAATAAGTAGGCATTAAATTCAGTCTTAATTCCTTCCCTTATTATTAAGATTTTAAAATAGCAAAAAGAAAAAAATACTCTAATTAATAAATAACTAAATATAGTTGCCAAATGTTTAGGTTTTTAAAATAGGATTCATATTAATAGCAATAATGTAATGAAAAATATATTTATTGACTATTCTCTATGCATCAAAAACTATGCTATATTCATTTTAATATACAATTATATTTTAGTAGTTTTATTACATTACCAAATGTGGGTTTGCTTTCTAGGCAAGATTCCTATTTTCATACTGTTCATTTTAGTTTTCATCTAAGAATGGGTAAGATGAAATATTACAAATCATGTTGGTGAACATTTTTTAAAATCTGAGGAAATATTTGGATACATAGGCAATTCCTCTATCCTCATTTATACGTATCACTCTGTGCCCAATGCAAAACACTGCTGACATGTAAAGGTGTTCCACTGCTGAAAGGTCAATGATAAATTCAATAGGTCAGATGTATGGAAATATCATTCTTATTGCTGCAGGTACATATGTGTGCTAGGCAAAGGGTTGGGGTGGGGAAGGAAATACACGGTTAGTATCCTCCTTCATCATTCTTCCCAACTTTCTAATTATGTAGATAATTTGCCACCTAATAAATTTAAGTCGGAGCACTGACAAAAAACGTTATCAAAGTTAAGACAGATAAGCAGGAGAGTTTTTCATTACTGTGATAAATGTCTAAGATAAACCAACATCTAACACTGTTGGTGGGACTGCAGAGTAGTGCAGCTGCTATGGAGATCAGTGTAGAAACCCCTCAGAAAACCGAGAATGGATCCACCATGTGATCCAGCTATACTGCTCCTGAGTATCTTCCCAAAGGGAATGGAATGAGAATACTATAGTAATATATGCATATCCATGTTCATAGCAGTACAATACACAATAGCCACATTATGGAACCAACCCAGGTATCCATTCACAGATGAATAGATTACAAAATTAGGGGATATATACACACAATGAAATTCTACTTAGAAATAAAGAACAAAATGATGTAATCTGCAGGAAAATGAAGGGACCTGTAGAATATTATGTTGAGATTAGCCAGTCACAGAAAGCGAACGGTCATATGTCTTCTCTCATATGCAGAAGCTAGGGAGTAATCGGGATGCAAGAGGGAGTTTAGGTAATGGAGGAGGAACCCAAGTGGACTGAGGGAAGTGGTCTAGGGAGGAGAGGGAAAATCCATGTCTTGTACTGGGAACGGGGAGAGTGGAAAAGGAGCTGGGGGAGGGAAGCCCGCCAATCGTTGTGTGCATGTATGTGCCTATGAACTCCATTACTACTTGAGACTATGATGCACCAATAGAAGTATTTTAAAAAGAATAAAGAGATAAGGTGTATTTTGGTCCACAGTTCTGGAGGTTTCATCCATGATTGGGTGGGCTCATTGCTTTAGACTCCTAATGGGAGAGGGCAACACAACATAGAGTGTGGCAGAGCAAAACCATTTACCTCATGTCTGAGACATGAAAAGAGAAGAAAAGAAAGAGGCCGAGGTCCCACTGTTACCCTCGGGGGCATACCTTCAGTGTCGGGAAAACCTCCTACTAGGCCACACCTTTCAAGTTCTACCACCTCCCAACACTCTGAGTGACACTCCAGATCCAGACTATAGCATAGGACAAAACAAAGACAAAAGCAAGACTGGCATGGGGTTTTTAGGCATAATTCCTGGTGGAAAAATGTTATAGAACTCTTGGGACAGTGTAGCAAGTTTCTGACAGCCACATATGTGAATGGGGGAGGTAGAGGCAAGTCTGTGTAAAGTATTCTATTTTATTCCACCTTTTATGTTTCTATTCAGAAATCCTCAGGTCTTCCGTCTTGGTGAATATGGTATCACTCTTCACCTTAATATTCGTATATCCTTCTGATCGCTCCTGAAAATCTGAGAATTCCTGATTAGCCAAGTTACCTAATGTAACTTTCCAATCGCATCCTAATCAAAGAAATAAAAGCTAGAAAGTCACAGATCTTAAGAGAATGATTTATTATAATAAAATTTATATATGTTGCCTCTGGGGAATCTGATGTGAACTGTTAAAAGATAAAAAATTAAGAAAAAAAACTGAACACAATAAAGACATAGTAAATTTGCCACAGAAAGGGAGACTTTAGGACAAAAAGTAAAAATCAAGACATTTGAAAAATAATTTTGAAGGTGATATTATTCAGGAAAAGCAGTCAATGAGGTATTGCCTGAATCAAGCATTATCTTAACAGAAAAAGAATTGCATAAACATGAAGATTTAAAGAACAGAAGGGAACAGAGTATTAAGACAGAGGGTAGGGATCGAATGAGGAATTATTTTTGGAAGCTCTCTTTCTTATATACAGACCCGTTATTCTCTGGCAAAGGAGAACATTAACGTAATATCAAGGAACAAGGCAAGAAGTACTCTTCAACAACACTATAGAGCAGTATTTTTTTTTTCAGTACTGGGGATTGAATTCAGAGGCATTCTATCTCCAAGCTATACCCCCAGCCCTATTTTGTCTTATTCTTTATTTTGAAACAGGGTCTCACAAAGTTGTGGAGGGCCTCACTAAGTTGCTGAGGCTGGCCATGAACCTGCAATCATTCTGTCTCAGCCTCCCAAGTACTGGGATTACAAGCATGTGCCACCACACCCAGCTTTAAAGCAGTATTTTTGTGAAAGCAGAATGACTATGCACTGTCCTCTTCTCCCTCCTGGTACAAATCACAAATAAAAAATTATAAAGGGAACAAATAACTTTCAGCCAGAGTATATATAACTTGACATATAATTATTAGTCTAAATAATAATGGAACATTATCATATACCAGAAGTAATCTAGTAAAAGGATAAAATATAGACATTTTCAATGTAATAATAAACATAACCTCTATGAAAAGTAGGCAAGTTTTTATCTGTGTAAATATTAGTGGATAAATAAGTAACTTCATTCTTAAACTAGAAGTCCCCTAGAAAGTTTGACATAGCAATGAGAATATTCACTATAATGGAAATTCTGAAAAATCAACGTGGTTCTACATTAATCTGCAGAATCATTTTTTATTATGAATTTCACATTGAGGACCCAGGGTTCTGGCAAAACGTGGATTATTCTCAAACTACAGGTCAGGTTTTATCTGATCTAAACCCATGAGATTCCCTTAACTTCACAGGCAATGTGAGTGATGTTGAAGATTTGCACCATATTAAATTCCCAGATAGCGGGTTTTTTTGTGTGTACAACTTGCTGTTCTCTAGAATTCTGTTGTTGAGACTTGGCCAGAATTTAGCCAACCTCCATGGTGGCAAGGGCAGCTGGGCATTTACCCCAATGTGTTCAACACATTTTCAAATTGAGAGATACATGTACAGCGTAGAATAGAAGTTTTGGTTTCACAGAACATTGGAAATACCTCCTAAGAAGAGAAGTGTCTGTTTGGATTAGATAGTTTCCAGTTAAACAGATGGGGTACCAGCCTCCTGGGTTTAAAACTGGCAGAAACTTTTAGGGCATTTAATAAAAGAATCAACATTGTTTAAAGAGGAAGCAGAAACACTAGGGTCAAAAAACATGACATGCTTTTGCATGCCAAGTAATAAAATTGATATATCTACAAGTTAAATGTGCCAAAAAATTTGATCCTTTGACAAAATAAGATATAAATAAATAGAACTTATGACTACATTTTTAGATTTCAACATTTTGTCCTATAGTCACTGAAATTTAACATATACTTTTTCAAATTTTGCAGAAAATTTTTAGTTTCTTATGGTTTAGAGTTAGGACTAGCCATGACAAATATTGGTCACCTTCTCCTACCATTCTTCCAACTGTTGAACTATAATAAAAATATCTGCTCTCAAGGATTTACTGTCCAGAACATTAGTTCACCACCTTGATCCACTACCATATTCATCATAAGGGCGAGACATTCCAGAAATGAGTTTCAACCTGGAAGGGTGACCTCCTTTAAGGGTCTAAGAGAGTATGGACCCTCAAATCCCCTGGCCTCTCATTTGAGTATCACTGATAAAGTAGAAAGAAACCACCTACAATCCAATAGATTCAACAAATGTTTTCAGGCACTATTTAGATATCTGGATCAAGTACATTGGAGATGAGACAATGAATTTAGTTTTATATGTGTTCTCTTAACTTATTTGGGGATCCATGTAAACTCTCTGGCATTTTGTGTGCCTGAAGTTCAGGAGAAAAATTTATATCAGACATAGAACTCACAATGATATGCACAAGGGGGTGATGCAGAGAAACTTGGTGTATAAAGCCATACCAAGGAAACATGAGGGCAAAAAAAATGAGTATAGATCAAAGTTGAAAGAAGTTAGATACAGAAAAGATCTAGTAATATAAGGCCTGAAAAGAAGTTATTGAGTGTGGCAATTTAGGAATAATTGATAAACTCTTTCTTGAGCAGATTCCATAGCAAGGATAGGGGCCCAGATTTTAGGGAGAAAGATAGAAAAGATGAGTATAAAGAATGTGTGGATTTGTAATATCTTTTATATAACTTGGTTGCAAAAAAAAAGTAAAAATAAATAATGTAAGGACCAGAGGAGTTTTCAGATTTAAGCAAGGAATTGAATTAAGAGTTTCCTTTGATTATTTAAATAAAATCAATTTTAGCAGGATTGCAGGGGTATTAGAAAGAGCCTGATAAGAATAGGAGTTGGAAGCCAGCACTGGGTGGCCTGTGCTTATAATCCCAGTATTTTTGAGGCTGAGATGGGAGGATCCCAGGGTCAAGGCCAGGCTCAGCAATTTAGCAAGATACTGTTTTAAAATAAATAGAAAGGGGTAGAAATGTAATTCAGTAGTAAAGTGCCCTGAGTCCAACCCCCTAGGTACTACAGAGAGAGAGAGAGAGAGAGAGAGAGAAAGAGAGAGAGAGAGAGAGAGAGAGAATGAGAAAATAGGAGTTTGAAAATGGAGAACAGAGAAACCCAGAAAAGAAAAACAATTTGCTTACAGAAGTCCCTTCCATGATATCAAAGGAATTTTTTTAAAGAGCAAACACAAAAAAGTTTTACTGAGTTTTTTTAGAAAAACCCTAACTTCTTTTTTGTATAGTTTTAATAATTTATTAGTGCATTATGGTCTCATATCATAACGTAATTCAAGTGATTGTGACATACATGCACATAGTACTTGGTGAGCTTTCCCTCAATCCCCTTCCCACTTCCCCTCCACCTTTCCCCATACGAAATATTGAGAAGATTATGTTAAGTGAAAAATCCTAACTTCTAAAGGCAAACTACAAGATTGATCACATTTTGGAACAAAGTATTTTATGACTAAGGAGAAACTGTCCAGCCAAGAACTAAAACCTATCAAAACCATGAACGAAGTTTCAATCTTTATATATCCAATAACCTTGCACCTTATACACAAAGCAAGAACTGTTAAAATATAGTAAGAATTTAACAAAACCATGGTGATAATGGAATACTTGACTACCTGGCTTCACTATATATGCATAAAGCATTTCTAAAAATTAATCATGTACTAAAAAGTGAATAATAATATCAGAAAAGTGAAAAAGACTATTTAACAAAGACATACAAAATAAAACAATCATCCCTATTAGATAGAACATGTTAAACAAAAAACAATGCCCAGGGATGGTGAAAATATGGATAACTATCAATTATTTTGCATTACTTATACAGATATAAATTGGAACAGCTTTCTGGAAACAATTTAGCAACAAAACTAAATTATAAATGTTCATACATTTTGGTTGACAGAGTCTACTTTTAATACTTTCAGGAAATAGCAATTCAAAGCTATATATACAAGGATGTTCCCTGCTGTTTTGTTAAAAGAACCATAAATTCAAATCAGTGGGAGAGTTTAAAAATAAAATGGTTGGTATACAACTATTGAAGAAAATAAATAAAACTCTTTAAGTACCAACAGAAGAAGATGTTAATAATAGATTGGTAAATAAAGAAAGCAGGTTGACTGAAGAATAGCTAATAATACCACATATGTAAATAAAATCATATAGAATATATATATGCATGCAACAAATAATAAGGTGAGATTTTTATGTTTTGTTTTTGTGGTGCTGGGGATAGAACCCAGGGCCTTTCACATACTAGACAAATGTTCTAACACTGAGCTGTATCTCCAGCCCCAATAAGTGTTGTTTTTTTTTTTAAATTGGAGCATCTACGTTTATTTGAAGGATTGCTACTTACATGTTTCTCTTAGGCAAATATGAATCTTTCCACAGTGTTGTCTTTACCTACTGAACGAAGCTGGCTTTATATCAGGTAGTCAGTTGCACAGGAAGGGAAGCAAGGAATCAAGTCTGCTTCCTCAGATCTGAAGTCATTGAGACCTAATGCGCTGGATCAGTGCCTCACCAAGGCCCAGGGCAGGGAAATCCTGAAATAAAATTACTTCAAGAAAATAGTGAATATAAACTTATGACTAGAAGTGAGAAGAAGAATCCCTGGGTCTGTGAAGGAGTATTTTTCGAGTAGAACTTTTAGCTGAACATGGAAACAGCTTTAGGCCTCACAACACAAGTATCTGTGCTCTGGAAACCACAGAGTGTAATGTAGGAGAGACATAAAGAATGTAATAAATATTTTTTGATTGCTGAATGGAAATTACCATTCATAGTACCTGTCATAAAATAGTGAACCAAAAACGCAAACACCCTTGACTTCATGGAGCTGACAGTCTAGTGGAAAGAAATAATCAATAAACACATCTCAGATGATGTTAATGTTATAAAGTGAATTATTACCAGGAAGTGCCAGGGTAGAATGAGAGCATTGCTATTTTACACAAAATAGTCACAGAAGCCCTGGGAAGGTGGATGTTGAGGTCATACCAGAGGCTTTTGGGGAAGAGGCTTCCAGATGGAGGGGACAGCAGGTTCCAACATGCTGAATATGCTTCTTTTACAAGGGATAGAAAAAGGTCAGTGGGGCCAGGACTTAACGAAGAAGAGAAGAGCGTGTGCTGTGGGAGTCATTGGATATGAGAGACAATGTAAGACCAGGCTCTGCTGGCTGTTGTAGCCATATATATGTATGCACACAGTAGAATTCTACTCAGCTATAAAGAATTAAGCTGTCATGTGCAGGAAAACAGATGGAGCTAGAGAATATAGTATGGTGAGATCAGCCAGTCTCAGAAAGTGAAGGGCTGTATTTTCTCTCCTATGTGGAAATGAGGGAGAAACTAGAAAACAAAAGGAGCTTCAGATCAAAGAGAAGACACTCCAGTGGAGCAATGGAGGTGGTCTAAGGAAGGAAGGTGAGTGAGTAGGGTAGGGGAAGAGACTGGATGAAACAGTTGAAATAATGCTACGGACATATACAAATTATCAATACAATCTCAATAACATTTGCAAGGAAGGGGAAAGAGTGGAGTGGAATCTAGAGGGAAACATGCCAAGTGCTATGTGCATGTATGCTTCTATCACTGAACAGATTTTTTTGTTTTAATCTGCCGAAGAAAGGGAGTTACAAGCCAGGCGTGGTGGCACATGCTCGTAATCCCAGTGCTTGGGAGGCTGAAATAGGAGGATCTGGGTATGCGGCCAGCCTCAGCTACTTAGTGAGGCCCTCTGCAACTCAGTAAGACCCTTTTTCAAAATAAAGAATAAAAAAATAGGACTGGGGGTGTAGCTTGGAGATAGAATGCCTCTGGGTTCAATCCCCAGTACCAAAAAAGAAATGAAAGAAAGAAAGAAAGAGAGAGAGAGAGAGAGAGAGAGAGAGAGAGAGAGGGAGGGAGGGAGGGAGGGAGGGAGGGAGGGAAGGAAGGAAGGAAGGAAAGAAAGAAAGGGAAAGGAAAGGAAGAAAGGAAGGAAGGAAGGAAGGAAGGAAGGAAGGAAGGAAGGAAGGAAGGGGAGTTACAAGTGGGTTCTGAGCAAAGACCACTTAGCTGGGGTTGGCACAGAAAAACTAGTTATTCAAAGAACAACAGTTTTCTGAATAGTGGCCTATCTTGGCCATATTCAAGGTTATGGAGAATTTTCTTCAAGAGATCACTTCATGGAAGCAGAAAAAAAAAAAAAAAACAGTACCTTATTTCCAAAGTAAATTATTAAATATTTTACACATGCAGAGAATGATTCACACTCTTTCATAAAGTTTTAATCTTTTGTGACATACTATCAGGTAAGAAGAAGACTACAAATAATAATCACAATAAAAAGAAAAATACAAAACAGAAAGGAAGAAATAGAAAAGAGAAAGGAGGAAAGAACTTTTTCAATGAGTACGCAGAAAGGGATTGTAAAGAGATGTATTTCTATGCATATTGATGAGAGATTTGAGGAATTTCCATTAAGATATCTTTAATCCCTTGAGAGCATAAAATAAAAAGGTTAATTTGCTTTGAGAAAGATTCCGGGATTGGAATTGGGGACTTGAAGCGTTTGGCAAACACTTGAAATAGCTGTAATGGGAAATGGTGCTGAGAAGGCAGCTGAAATTGAGGACCATAAAAATATAGTGTCACCATTGCTCACATTTATGCAGCTTCCTCTCGCAGCCCCCTAGCATCGCAGACATCAGAATAGAAAGGGCAGATGTTTGGATGAAACCAAGCTTCTGAATTTCAGTGTAACATGGAGCAGGCTCCAGGAGGCCCTGGTGCATTAACAGGGATGAAATTTGTTCTCACCTTAGGCAGCTACACAGACAAAATACGTGAAACACGTTTTTCAGATATTTGCCAACAAAGAATCCAAAATAGTAGTCCCTGAGGAAAAGAAATGAGTTGAGACCATTAGTTCCCTGAGCTACCTTCCCACAGAAACCTTCAACGCAAGGATAGAGCCCATCAGATCCCTGCGGCTTGACTGAGCAAAGGAGACAGAGCTGGGAGTCCAGGGAAACCAAGGTGGTAGAATTTGTGGAGGAGGAGGAGGAGGAAGAAGAAGAAAATCAACATCTTCAGAAAAAGGAACTACCCAGGGATGGCTCAAAAGATCTTCAAAGGGTTTCTCTGGAGTGTTTGATGGTGGACTGATCTGGGACGGAAGAACCAGAAACTGTGGAAAGAACTATAATTGAGGAGATCAGTACACGGATCCCTGCAATTGAAATAGGGTTGGGAAGAATCGATGTGTCTTTCCCATAGTGGAAAGACCGCCACATACAAGGGAATTCAAGCAAAGTCTATAAGGATGCGGCCCAATTAGTAAGGCCCTGAGTATGTCCTATAAAAGGACATATTAAAATGTTGAGGTCCAGTTAAAAATGGGCCTCAGAAATACTGATTTCAAGTAACTTCATTTTGTTCTAGAAAAAGCCTAGTAATATAGAAATTAGTTTCTATATAGTTTATAATGCTAGTATAGAAAAAGAAAACACTATTCATGCAAAGAAGTAGGAAAATAGAACTCCATACCAGGAGATAAATGTAGCAATATAAAAAGATGCAGAAATGGCTAGTGGAAAGAATTATCAAACACTATTTAACACTAATGAATAGCATTAAATACACTATCAAAAATATACACCATATGCTTTGAAAAAGTAGAAGAAATCATGAGCATGTTAAGAAGAGTATTGTAATATATAAAAGGAACTTCTAGAGTGAAAACCACAATAATATGAAGTTAAAAATCACTAAAAAATGACACTGCAGTAAACATCTTTAGTGAATTATAAGATGTAGCAATAGAAACTGTTCAAAATGAGACAGAAAATAGCACACAAAAAAGTGAACAACAAAAACGAACAACAGAGACCTGTAAAATATTCGAAGTGACTAATATAATTATATCATCAGAAAGAAGAGGAGCACAGGAAAAAGTAAAAAAAAAATTATTGAAAAATGCCAATTTGGTGGAAACTATAAACTCACAGATCCAAAAATTGAGTAAAGTTAAAGCAAAGTACAAATGAAGAAAACTACACCAAAATGTATTATAATCAAATTGCAGAGAAACACCCAGAGAGAAAAAAGATACAATATTTACAGAGGAACAAAACAATGTCAGAGGAATTTATATCAGAAACCATCCAGGTCCAAAGACAGTGGATGGATATCTCTGAAATCCTGTCAACCTAGAACGCTATATAGTTTATAATGCTAGTATAGAAAATATATACCCATCAAAAATATATTTTGAAAATAAAAGCAAGGATCCTGGCTTCGTCTTGAGGTGTGGAAAGTTGGAAAGAACATTATTACAATCAAAACAAGAAACAAAAAAGGGCAATGAATATATCTTCCCAAAAGCATGTGTTAGAAACTCAATCCTCAATGCAACAGTGTTTAGAATTGGGACCTTCTGGATGTGATTAGGCCCCAAGGACTCCATTCTCATGAATAAATTAGTGCCGATTGTAGAAGAGATCAAGGCTGCAAGTTTGATCTCCCTCTCTCTCGTTCATGTGATAGCTTCCATCATGTTAGGACACAGCAAGAAGGCTTTTACCAGATGCTGTCCCCTTGGTCTGAGAACTCTCAGCTTCCAGAACTATGAGAAAGAAATTCATTTTCTTTATAAGTTTCCCAGATTCTTCTGTTTTGTTATAAAAGCACAAAATGGACGAAGGCAATAGCAGACAAAAACTCCATTTTTATTTCTGAACATATTAAAGAGCTAAGGTCACAGAATCCCAAACTAATTTGAAGCCTAAAGAAATATGGGTGTTTCCAAAAATACTTAGGATGCCAAATGTGCTTATTTAGGTCAAACACTATACTAACTGACATGAAGAATTAAGGTAAAAATTTTAACAAAATGCTAAATGCTGAATGTGAACTATTGAGTGTGGAATCCGTGGAAGCCACAGATACAGGAAGAAGCAGTTCCACTAAGTGGCTCCTTTTTTTCCCCTTCTATGGACCTCACCAGGTATTCAAAGGAAAGATGAGGAACGAGGAGAGAAATTAGAGAAATCCTTAGAGAACAGGGAGGGGAACAGAAGCTGCAATGGAAAACATCCAAAGCCTGCCCTCATTCTTGTGTCCTTTCTCCTGTACATACACACAAAATTCCTTCACTTGCTGAAAGAAGAACACATGTCACCAGTAAGACACATGTGAACCAGAGGAGGATCAGGGTCCTGAGAAGGCCCCAACCCCTAGATTCAGGCACTCCAGCTTAAGGTACAATTTTGAACCAGGACTATGAAAAAGGGTTCCCTGCCCACCAACAACCGGCTAAACAATAGGTTCAATGCAGCAGAAGACCTAGGAAAGGCATACAGGTGTTCACCAGGCTTACCATTTTGAAAAGCTTTACTTGTTAGGGCAGTTCTAATGTAGTGGTAGAGATTAAATATATATTAAAAGTATATCAATACATACATACATACATACATATATATATGCACACACACAAAGCTGCAAGTTTGTTCTTGTGTACACACACACACACACACACACACACACACGTCATTGCAGTGGATGGTAGAGTAAACAGAATGAGGGAGGTAAGATGAATCCAGACTTCTCTTTGAGGAAGCTTAGTGTGAAAGAATTAAGCTATATAGGAATGTCATAAGGAATAATATATCAGGGGAAGTGGTTTACAAGATCAACGTAGTATGTGAATTCAAAATGAGGTAATTAGAAGTGCTCTTTGAATCATTTTCTGCCCTTGAAAATTACAGCATCATCCATCTATCTATCTATCTATCTCTATCTATCTATCTATCTATCTATCTATCATCTATCTACCTACCTACCTACCTATTCATAATTTTTTTTGCAAAGGTCTCAATAATATCACTATTCTCCACTGGGATCAGAGCCTCTATATTAATACTATATGACATAGAGTGATTTAAAAGATGCAAACTTTGTGATGCAAACTAAAAATAATGGCAAAAAAGTAACATTTTATGTATTTGGCAATAAAGAATTTTCTTTTTTAAATTCCATTCAAATATTCATTTTTCAGAGTCACTCTTATACACAATGTGAAAAAGGCAAAATGTATGATCAGTACCTCCTTCTTCATGGCTCTCACACTAACCTGTCCCTGCTCACCCACAGAGCTGCTCAGTGCTATCACATGGCTTCTGGCTCTCCTCATCCTCTGCAGGGCCCCTGCACAGGCCTGGTCATCCTAAAAGAACTCTTCCTAAGACAGGACTCATTGTTCTGTCTCCCGTGTTCCCTGCTATCAAAATTTATTTAAGTGGCTTCTTGGACCAAAAAGTCTTATTCTGAAACTGTATTAATAGTCTGAGAAGGAAAAGTAATAAATTCTGTTCATATAAATGTATGAATGACCAATAAAAGTCAAATGTTTTGACCCTCCTAATGCACATAGAATTTAGGGGAGGTTAATTTCTTAACTGAATTTAATTCCTCTTTAGTGGTAGAATGTCATACCTTAATGGAGATAAAGAGAAAAATGACCTTTTCTCTTTTTAAGGTTTGTCAGGTTTTTAAGGATTTACATATTGTGATGTTTTTAAGATTTAGGGATTATAAGAGTATTAGCTAAGGAAGGCTGGAGAGAACTACTTAGTTATTATTTCTCAAGCACTGCTAGAGCTTTGATCTACTGCAATAGAAACTGATATGTGTGTGTGTCTTCTTACTACCTAGGTTATTTCACAGAGATCCTCACAAAATAAGATAGTTTGAGGGTTTTTAAACCACCAATAATGTTTCCTCATTGAATAACAGCAATATGCAAGCTTCATCTGACAGGTTACCATGATGAACACAAGGTGGAAAAGCCCCCCTTTGGCTCAGATTTAGGGATCATGCTAACATAAATAAATGACAGGCACTTACGGAATAGCAGAAACTAAGAGGCAGCCACAATGAACCTGCTAATGTTCAGAAGTGATTATTTTACTTTGTTCATATGCAAAATTTATACTGGAGATTTAGGAAGTATCCTTTATCTTCACCCTTTAGTTGCCCATAGATTAGCATAGCTGGGAGGAACCCAGTAGGTCTTGACAAGAATCCAACCTTGAGAAATACCACTCCAGAGCCAGGCGTGGTGGCGCACGCTTGTAATCCCAGCATTCAGGAGGCTGAGACCGGAGGATCCGGGTTCGCGGCCAGCCTCAGCTACCTAGTGAGGGACTCCGTAACTTAGTGAGACTCGGTTTCAAAATAAAGAATAAAAAATAGGGCTGGGGGTGTAGCTCAGAGGTAGAATGCCCCTGAGTTCAATCCCCAGTACCGCAAAAAAAAAAAAAAAAAAAAAAGAAAGAAATACCACTCCAGACTAAAGAAAACCTATCTAAGCCTGACAGGAGAAAAAGAGAAAGCAATAGTCGGGTCCTTCTTCCTCTAAGGAAGAATGGCAGTAGAGACTAATGAATTATTTTGGATATTTTACTTTACTAATTCACCATAAAGGCAATTAGGAAAATTATTTTATTAAGAAGCAAAATAAATCCTCTCGGGCTTTCTGTTCTTTTACTTCAACATTTCTCATTATTTGCAAAATAATACATAGCATTATATTCATCAATATGGGGAATATGAAGAAACAAAGGAATAGGGTTCCAACCTTCAGAGAGCTGAGGATTTGGATATAACACAGATTTTCAGGGGGCTGAACTCTGCCTTTGTTATCTGGATTGTGATAGCAAGGTTAGTTTACTCCTTTGCTCTCAATTTTCCCATTAATATAACAAAAGATTTGAACTAGATAGTTTTATTGCTCCTTCCAACTTTTATATACTGAGAATGTTTCGTCTAGTTTATTCTCTCACTTCTTGTTTTGTTACTTTAGTGCTTTAAGTCCCATCTTAGGTCTTATGTGGAATGTGGAAGTACTCGGCTATCAATTAGTATTTGGTGGAGGTGCAGCCTGGTCATAAGTGTCTTCTGCCACATGCCTTTGCACATTGACAGCTACCTCTTTTGTGTACCGTCTGGCTTAGTCGCCTTTCATTCTGAACAACACATACCAGATATTTTTAATTATATTAACATTATAAATTACTACTTTATGACTTAGTTTAAGCTTTGGAATTTGAAAATCTGTGTTTCCCATAAAACCTGTGATTGCCCATGTCTGCCAGCCATATAGCTCATGTTGTCTTCAACGGACCTTTCGATCTACACGGCAGTGCTTAATGAGAACTGACAGGAAGGTTCACAAGGCAATGACCTGTGCTTCCACCTCGAGAAACTAGGAAAAGAGCAAACTAAACCCAAGGAATAATAATTAGGATACAATAAGGATAACAGAAGAAATTTAAAAATTGACAATAGAAAAGAATTAATATAATCAAAAAATTGGTTCTTTTTAAAGATCAATAAATTTGATGAACATATAGCCAAAATAGCCAAGGTGAAATGAAAATACAAACTATCAATTTGGGAAATGTAAGTAGAGAGATTAATACAGATATTATAGATATTAAAAGGACAATAAGAATATATTACAAAAGCATTTATGTTCTGGAGTTCAGCAACTTAGATGAAATGTAGACGCTCTTTTAAGATACAAACTACCACAGCTCATTGAAAAAATAACCCAAATATTCCTATATCTATTACAAAATTGAATCCATCCATAGAAGCTTCCAACAAAGAAAACTTCAGTTCCAGAAAGCTTCACAGATGAATTCTATGAAATATTCAAGGAAGAAATAATGCCAATATTACATAAACTTTTCCAGAAATCATAGGAGGTGGGAATACTTCCCAACTCATTTTATGAAGCCAGAATTACCCTGATTCTAAAGATATTATGAGAATTGCAACAACAGCAATAACTATAGATGGATATTCCTTGCTAATAGTGATGTGAAAATTCCCAATACAATGTTGTAAAATTAAATCAATGTAAAAAAGATATTACATCATGACCAAGTGGACTTTATTTCAGGAATGAAAACTTAGCCCACCATTAAAAATAATCAAAATAATTCACCATGTCAATAATCTATCTAAAAAGTACACAAAAAGTGAATGAAATTAATTCAGAATGGCTCATAGACCTAAAAGTAAAATTTAGGTCCTATCAAAATAATACTTCCACTAAAATTAATGTAAAAACGATAAAGGTTTTAGAAGAAAATCTTTGATTTAGGCAAGCAATTTGTAGATGAATTACTAAAATTACAACCCCAAAAAGAAAGTTGATGAATTTGACTTTATCAAAATAAACTACTTCACCAGGCATGGTGGCACATGCCTGTAATTCCAGTACTTGGGAGGCTGAGACACGTGGATCTCAGGTTCAAAGCCAGTCTTAGCAACTTAGTGAAGTCCTCAGCAACTTAGAAGATCCTATTTCAAAATGTAAAATAAAAAAAATAAACTACTTCAATTATTTGAAAGACAAATGAGAGCCTAACAGATTATATATTTATAAATAACATTATCTTATTAAGAACTGGTGTTCAAAATACATAAAAATAGTCAAAAACTAAAAATAAGGAAACGAATATACCAATTAAAAATAACAGCCGGGCGTGGTGGCGCACGCTTGTAATCCCAGCATTCGGGAGGCTGAGACCTGAGGATCTGGGTTCGCGGCCAGCCTCAGCTACCTAGTGAGGCACTCTGCAACTTAGTGAGACTCGGTTTCAAAATAAAGAATAAAAAAAATAGGGCTGGGGGTGTAGCTCGGAGGTAGAATGCCCCTGAGTTCAATCCCCAGTACCGCAAAAAAAAAAAAAAAAAAAAAATATTTCAACAGATACAGTGCCAAGGAAGAGATACTGATGGCAAAAAATGTACATGAAAAGATGTTCAACATCAGTAATCATTAGGAAAATGCATATTTATATCAAATGAAATACTACTGTGCACCTCTATATGACCAAATTTTAAGAAATCAATAACAAACTGACTCTTCCAAATGCAGATAACAATACAGAGCAACTAGAATTCTCACACATTGATGTTGGGGAAGCAGAATGGGAGGACCATTTCGAAATACAGATTTGACAGTTTCTTATAAAGTTAACAATGTAGTTACACCATTATCAGACAATCTCCATGTGTTTATCCAAGAGAAATGAACATTCATTTACATGTAGAAACCTTTAGTGATATGTCACAACTTAATTCATGAACACAAAATTTGATGATAACCCAGCTGATGAATAGACAAACTGGTAAAACCCAAAATTACATGTTACATAGCAAATAAAAAAGAATTACTAATATGAGCAACACAATGAATAACTTTTAAATAAATTATGCTAAATCTAAAGGCTACCTACTGCTTGATTCCATGTATATGATGTTCTGGAAATGGCAAAACTGTAGAGACAGATATGTGGGAGAAGAGGATGGGCTTACACAAAGAGGCGAGAGGAGAGGCTTGGGTTGCTAGGACCATCTAGATCTTGACTGGAGTTTTGGTAGCACAATCATATGCATGCATCAGCACTCATATAAGTACATGCTTTAAATGTACATTTCAGAGTGTGTAAGTTATTTCCAGAAGGCTGGCTCTAAGACAATGACTGAAAACATTATAAATAAGTGTGTACCTATAGGCTATATTTTTCTTTTTTTTTTTTTTTTTTTTGCGGTACTGGGGATTGAACTCAGGGGCATTCTACCTCCGAGCTATACCCCAAGCCCTATTTTTTTTTATTCTTTATTTTGAAACAGGGTCTCACTAAGTTGCAGAGTGCCTCACTAGGTAGCTGAGCCTGGCTGAGAACCCAGATCCTCCGGTCTCAGCCTCCCAAATGCTGGGATTACAAGCGTGGGCCACCACGCCCGGCTTAGATTTTTCTATACCTTAAAATTAAAAAAAAAAAAAAACAACAACAACTTCATCTAGCCAGGCACGATGGCACACATTTGTAATCCCAGTACTTGGGAGGCTAAGACGGGAGAATCGCATGTTCTCAGCTAGCCTCGGTTACTTGGTGAGGTCCTCCGCAACTCTGTGAGATCCTGTTTCAAAATAAAGAAAAAAAAAATAGGGCTGGGGGTTTAGCTCAGAGGTAGAATGCCCCTGGTTCAATCCCCAGTAACACACACACACACACACACACACACACACACACACACACACATATGAAAAAAGGCAATATGAATTCTCCAAAAGTTCATTGTTTTCTAGTAACTGGATCCAATGATATCAAAGTAGATGAAATACCAAACAACTCACAAGAATGATGTTAAAAATGATCAACAGTTGGACATGGTGGAACATACCTATAATCCCAGTACTTGGGAGGCTGAGACAGGAGGATTACAGTGTCAAAGGCAGCCTCAACAACTTAGCAAGGCCCTCAGCAACCTAGTGAGACCCTGTTTCAAAATAAAAAAATATAAAGAGCTGGAGGTGTAGCTCAGAGGTAGAATGCTTCTGAGTTCAATCTCCAGTACCACAAGGAAAACAAAAATAAATCAACAAAATCAAAGAGGATATAAGTAAACAACTGAATGGATTATAGAATTCAATGCAGATTGTAAAGAGCAATTCAATAAGGAGATAGAGATTCTAAAAAAGGACCGAACAGAAATTTTGGAAATGAAAAGCTCAATAAACCAAATAAAAAATTTCAGTTGAAAGCTCAACTAATAGTCTAGATCAAGCTGAAGAAAGAATACCAGGGCCTAAATGTAGATAAACTAATACATTCAGGTAGGACTAAAGAGGAAAAAAAAAAGAAATTATGAACAGAACTACAAGATTCCTAGGACAACATTAAAAGATCAAACATTCAAATCACTGGAGTGGAACAGGGAGTTGAGATACAGACCAATGGCATAGAAAACTTACTTAGTGAAATAACAGAAAATATCCTAAATCTTAGGGATGATATTGACATTCAGGTACCATAGACTAGAACCCTAAATAGACATTATCAGAAAAGAACCTTTTCATGACATAATATAGGTAAACTGTCACAATTACAGAAGAAAGACTATTAAAAGCTGTGAGATGTGCCAAGTCATTTATAAAGGCAAATCCATCAAAATAAGAGTTACCAGCAGAAACTCCAAAGGCCAAAAAGGCATGAAATCATATGTTTCAAGCCCTGAAAGAAATTAACTGCCAGCCTCAAATGCTATAGGCAACAAAATTATCCTTCGGAATCAAAGGAGAAATAAGGATTCCCCAAGGTAAGTATAGACTAAAATAATTTATGACCACTAAATATGCATTACAGAATATACTCAAAGGAACCCTACACCCATAGGATGAAGCAAGATAAACATAAGGTCACAGGAAAGAATAAGTTTCACTTGAAGAATAGATAAGGAAATGAGGAGTAAGAAACAATCAAACATGGTTGTTTCAGTAGTCCATCTACCCTCTAAGATGAATATGAGAGAAATAAATGAGGATAGATTATTCAAAATGATAAAAAAATAAACAACAAAATGACAGTAAACTAGGACATATATTTCAACAATAATCCTGAATATAAATGGAGTGAATTCTCCAATTAAAAGATACAAATCAAGAAATTCACCTCCATAAATAAATAAATAAATAAATAGGCAAGTGAACTAAATAGACACTTCACAATAGAAGAAATACAAATGGCCAATAAATGTATGAAAAAATGTTCAATATTATTAGCAATCAGAGAGATGCAAATCAAAACCACCCTGACGCCGGGCGTGGTGGTGCACGCTTGTAATCCTGCATTTGGGAGGCTGAGACTGGAGGATCCGGGTTCGCAGCCAGCCTCAGCTACCTAGTGATGCACTCCGCAATTTAGTGATATCTGGTTTCAAAATAAAGAGAGGTAGAATGTAGAATTCCCCTGAGTTCAATCCCCAGTACCACAAAAAAAAAAAAAAAACCCACCCTGAGATTTCACCTAACCCCAATTAGAATGGCAATCATTTAAAAACAAACAATAACAAATGATGTAAGTAGGAACTCTGATATACTGTTGGTGGGATTGCAAATTAGTGCAACTGCTTTGGAAAACAGTGTGGAGGATCCATAGAAGAATAGGAATGAACCTATCATATGATCCAGCTATCCTACTACTGGGTATTTACCCAAAAAGAATGGAAAACAAATAACAGAGTAATACATGCATATCTATACTTATAATGGCACAATTTACAATTGCCAAACTGGAACCAGATAAGATGTCCATCAACAGATGAATGGATTACAAAACTATACACACAATGGAATTCTACTCAATAATAATGAAAACCAAATTATGTCATTTGCAGGGAAATGGATGCAACTGAAGAATATTATGCTAAGTGAAATTAGTCACAAAAAGTGAAAAGTCAAATGTTCTCCCTCATATGGGGAAGCTAGGGAGAAATTGAGACATAGGAGGGACTCCAGACAAAGGAGGAGAAATCTTGGGTAAGAAGTGGACCTTACTGAGGGAGATGTGAGGGGGAAGAGGGAAAGACCTCAATGGTCATGATGTACATACATAAACTTATGAAAGTCAATCACTGCTGAGCACGGGAAGGATAGGAGCGGGAGGAAGTAAGGCAGGAATTTGGGAGGGGCTTAATGAGTACTGTATGTATATAAGTCTCTATCACCTCGAACTTCAGCAATATATATGATTACAATGAACCAACTGAAAATTAATAAAATAAATTTTAAAAAGACACAGATTGCTGATTAGATTAAAACAAAGCCTGACTATTTGCTGTCTTCAAGTAGCTCATTTTGCCCATAAAGACAGATTGAAAGTGAAAGAATGGAGAATGCTATTCCAATCAAATGCAGCCTGAAAGAAGAAAGGAATAGGTATTTCCTTATCTGACAAAATAGACTTCAAGACAAAATTGGTCAGAAGAGAAGAAAGATTGGTAAAGGGAACAAACCATCATAAAGTTATAATGATTGTAAACATATACACACCAAACATCAGAATACCCAATTTCATAAAAGAAACACTACAGGGCATAAAAAGAGAGATAGTTCCCAATAAAATAACAGTGGATGACTTCAATACCTCATTCTCACCAACAGATCATCCAGACCAAAAAAAAAAAAAAAAATGAAGAAACAACAAAGTTAAATTATACTACAGATCAAATTGACTTAACCGAAATATATAGAATATTCCATCCAGAATACACATTATTTTCTTTATACATTCTTTTCATAAGCACATAGAACTTATTCTAAAGTCATATTTTACGCAATAAAACAAGTTTTAACAAATACAAAACAATCAAAATTTCTTGCATCATATCAAAGCATAACAGAATGAAACTAGAAGTCAACAGCAAAGGAAACTGCAAAAATTATACAAACACTTGGAGACTGAAAAAAAAAAAATGGTGGGGTGTGTGTCTGTGCGTGTTCACATGCACTAGAAATTGAAGGCAGTGGAATTCTACCTCCAAGTTATCAAGTTATACTCCAATCAGTTTTATTTTTCTTTTGAAATAGGGTCTTTCTAAGCTGCTAGGAGTCTTGCTACATTGCTGAAGCAGTTCCTGAACTTGCTACCCTCTAGTCTCAGCCGCCCAAACACTGTACTTACAGATGTGGGCTACCATGCCTGGTTGAAAAATGTACTTATGAATAAGCAGTAGGCCACTGAAGAAATTGAGGAAAATAAAAAAATTTTAGGATCAAATAAAAATGAAAACATAATAAACATGGTGAAAACAGAAGAGGGAAGTTAAAGCTTGGAGAATCTACATTAGAAAAAGAGATTTCAAATAATTAACCCGATGGAGCCTCTCAAGGCCTCAGAAAAACAAAAACAAACCAAACACAAAATCAGCAGGAAAGAAATTATAAAGATTGGAATAGAAATAGAGACCGAAAGAATAATACAAAGAATTAATAAAATGATGTGTTAAAAAGATAAACAAAATTGACAAACCCCTAGTCCAACTAAACAAAAAAAGAGAGAGAGAGAACATCAAAATAAATAAAATCCCCTACTCAAACTAAACAAAAGAGAGAACATCCAAATAAATAAAAATTGAAACAAAAGGAGGATATTACAACAGATACCACTAAAACCCAGAGGCTCATTCGAGAATATCTGGGAAAAGTATATGCAATAAATTGTGAACTAGAAAAAATAGACATATTTGTACACACATATGACCTACCAAAATTGAACCCAAAGCATATAAAAAAAAATTACAAAGATCAATAACAAGCAATGAGATTGACACAGCAATAACAAGTCTCCCAACAAAGAAAAGCCCAGGACTGGACAGATTTGCAGCCAAATTTTATTGGACTTTAAAATAAAAATACCAATGTTTACCCAACCATTTCATAAAAGAGAAAGGGAAGAACTCCTCCAAACTCATTCTAGGAAGCCAGCATTGCCCTGCTACCCAAACCTGATAAGGACAAACAACAATGTAAGAAAGAAAAACATAGACCAATATCTTTAATGAACATAGATTCAAAAATCCTCAATAAAATACTTGCAAACCAAATTCACCATCACATTAAAAAGGATAGCCTCATTCCAGGGACGCAAAGTTGGTTCAACACATACAAATTAGTAAATGCAACACAAATAGAATCAAGGATAAAATCATTTTAATAAGTGCAGAAAAAGTCTTTAATAAAATCCAACATCCCTTCATGATAAAAAAAAAACCCTGAATAAACTAGACATAGAAAGATCATATCTCAACATTAGAAAGGCTATATACAACAGACCCACAGTCAATATCATACTGAGTAGGGAACGACTGAACATTGCCTCTAAAATCAGGAACAAACAAAATGATGTCTACTTTCATCAAAATAGTATGGGAAACTTTAGCCAGAACAACCTGCCAAAAGAAGAAATGAAAGAATACAAGTCAGAAAGGAGGAAGTCAAATGATCTCTGTTTTCAGATTATATGATTCTATACCTAGAAATCCCTGAAGAGTCCATCAGAAGTCTCTTATAAATGAAAACAAATTCAGAAAAGTAGCAGGATACAAAATCAACATACAAAAACTAGTAGCTTTCCTATTCATCAATAATGAACTGAGAAAGAAATCAATTTTATTCACAAAAGCCATTAAAAAATACCTAGAAACAAACCTAACCAAAGAGGTGAAAGACCGCTGCAATAAAAATTATAAAATACTAAAGAAAAGAATTGAAGAAAAATAGAAGATGGAAAGACCTCCCATGTTCATGGTTTGGAAGAATTAATATTGTTAAAATGGCCAAACTGCCCCAAATGATCTACAGATCCAGTGCAATCCCCACCAAAATTTCAGTGACATTATTCACAGAAATAGAAAAACATTTCTAAAAATATAGAAGCACGAAGTATCCCGAATAGCCTAAGAAATCCTGAAGGAAAAAAAAAAAGAAGAGTGCTGGAAACATCACAATACCTCATTTGCAAATAGACTCTAGAGCCATTGTAGTAAAAGAAGCATGGTATTGGCACAAACATAGACACATAGACCATTGGAATAGAAGGCCACACAATAAACCCCTACACCTACCACCACTTGATTCTCAAAGGAACAAAAACATACTTGGAGAAAAGACTGCCTCTTCAACAAAGGATATTGGGAAAACTGTGTTTTCCATCTGTGGAAAACTAAAAACTAGATCCTATCACTCACTCTATCCAAAAATCAATTCAAAATGGATCAATGATCTTAATGTAAGATCTTAAGCTTTGAAACTACTAGAGGAAAACATAGAGGAAAGACTTCAGGATATAGGTACAGATAACAATTTCTTAAACAGGACTCCAATAACTTGGGAAATAGTAGCAAGAATTGACAAATGGGATTATATCATACTAAAAAGCTTCTGCCCAGCAAAGGAATCAGTCAACAGAGTGAGGAGACCACCTGCAGAATGGGAGAAAATCTTTGCTAACCATTTGTCTGACAAAGGATTAATATCCAGAATATATGAAGAATTCAAAAAATTTAACAACAAAATAAAAAGTAACATAACAAATAAATGGGCAAATGGGCCTAATAGATACTTCTCAAAGAACAAGTACAAATGGCCAATAAATGTATGAAAAAATGTCAAATATCTTTAGCTATCAGGGAAATACCAATCAAGAGCAGGCACTCTTAAGCCAGCCCTTCCCAGTTCAAATGCTAATTCCACCACTACTAACTATGTGATTTTCAACAAATTATCTGTCCCTTCTGTGCTTCAATATCCTGCTCTATAAAATGGAGATAAAAATAATGTTATCTAACTCATAGTTTTTTTGTAAAGATTAAATGTATTGTTACAGATAAAGAGCTAAGTAGACCACCTGATAATATAGTAAAAAAAATAATTTTCTACTATTAATGATAAAAGCTGACAATTCAACTCCTGATCCTCTGAAGTAAAAAAAAAAAAAAAAAAGTTATAGTCATAATTGCTTTGACTAGATAATTAGAATATATGAATCTAAGTCCCTTTTTCTTTATCATTCAAAAGAGAAAATGATTTAAAAAAATACATGCATAGTATTTGCTGCCATGTTGCTTTTAAAAATAAAGTTCGAACAAAACCATAGTACCAGAATTGTTTTTTCATCACAAAAGAAGTACTCTTCTACTTATATTTGTGTATTTTTTTTTTATCCATAACATAAGCCTGTATATTAAGTCTGAAACTTTTTCCCTGTTCTCTTCCTCTTCATCCAAAATTGTGCCCAGGTGCAGAAAAGGGTTTGAGTTAGTCAAAGGGAATTCACTGCCATCTCAACTCCATATGGTCACAAGAGATACCAGAAAATGAAAGAAGGTTCAGTCAGAAAGATACTTGCAATAAAACTGAATTTTTAAAGCTACATCTGTCATATTATTTGTGCCACATGAATCATGTGCTTGCAATGAGGACAAAAAGAACTAGCACTAGGAGAGCAGTGTGCGTGTATCTGTGTGCGTGCATGCCTGCGTCTTTCTCACAGAGCGTGCAGTATTCCAGTCAGCTGTTGCCAAAGGTGAAGCTAGACCACATAGTAAAACTCGATGCTTCACGGTCAAAATGTTGGGGTTTCATCCCCATGAGCAGGAAATCATCTGAACTTGGACTTGCCTTTTGTTGACGTTTTCCAACAATGACGAGGAAAGATGTCTCTCTCTCTTTTCCAAATTAGCTCCTCTTCTTGTCCCCTCCTCCCCTTGCTCCTCACATTCAACGATGAGGAGGGAAACTTTGAGCCCAATAAATATAGCTGAAGCATGAAAAAAACTAAAATAAAATGGAATCGCTGTGCGCCTCACCCGGTGTGGCCAGGGCAAAGCAGATCCTGGAGAGCTGGAATCATATCTTCCTGAGCATCTGTGGCACTCCTCCTTGGAGAGTGCATACTAATCATCTCTCTTCATGGTCAGTAACCACATAAGGACAACACCAGACGATGCCAGTGGTTTTGGTCCTGTAGCATTTATATGCTTCCCTGCAAAGATAGGCATGCCAGATAATATCCGTCAACCTTGTCCTTGGTCTTCTCTCCTGATGGAGGCAGATGTTTATTTTCCATCTGCACTATATGTCAGTGCAACGGCAGCCTTCCTCTGGCAAAGGGTGCCTGTCACATTATGAGGCCATCACATAAGCTGCTGGAGAGATTACTCTGGTGAATAAAATCAGTTTATGGCTAAAAACATTTATTCTTCATTTTGATAAGCTCTTAACAAATGGAAATTTGCTTCCTTACACTTTTGCCAAGCATAGGACCATGTTTATTTCTCGCTATATGGGTCACGGAGGATTCCCAGCTGTTAGCTGGAGTCAGTTGTGCATTGCTGCACTCAACAACATCTGTTTCACAAAAACAGTATCCAGCTTTTAGCACTCAAATGGAGGTTAGACCATATGCCGGCAGACCACTTAGTTTTTACCTTGGGAACCAACTTTGCTCTAGTCAAGGTAACAGAGGAAAAACTGAATATTTAAATGTTACCAGGCTTCAGTCACATCTTCATATCGGCTTGTCATTTCCCACTATATAAAGTAAAATTAGTTCCAAGCATATACTGCAAGCTGTTCCTCTGTTTAATTATTAATTGGAAGAAAGTTTGTTTGCAAAACAGTGGGAATTATTTTGAGATAGATGCGGGTGTTGAAAGGAGTGCCATAAGATGATTTTGCAAATAGAGCATCCAGTTAAAACGTCAATTCATATGAGTATGGACAAAAACAAATCAGCTTATAGTCCCTACGTGATACATGGCATGATGGAAAACTACAGAATGTCAAGCATCACCTTACATTACAAAGTTCTCCTCGTTGCTTGACTTTCCTCTTAGTTCCCTTATGTTAATCATTCTAATTAAAAATAAATAAATAAATAAACAAAATTTGTGTCTTCAGTTTAAGAGTAACTTAAATAAAACATAAATCGGTTTTCAGATTTCTATCTTCTTTAACACACTCTACAAATCCCTACCAAAGAGGCCTCTCTGGCTTCTAGAAACCTAGAAATAGTTTGTTGACACTGGTAACCTCCTGCATTATCTTACAATTTTTATGGATAAAAATTATGCTAGAAATAATACTAGAGCCAAGCGTGGTGGTGCACGCTTGTAATCCCAGCATTCGGGAGGCTGAGACCAGAGGATACTGGTTTGCGGCCAGCCTCAGCTACCTAGTGAGGCACTCCACAACTTAGTGAGACCCTGTTTCAAAATAAAGAATAAAAAATAGGGCTGGGGGTGTAGCTCGAAGGTAGAATGTCCCTGAGTTCAATCCCTAGTACCACAAAAAAAAAAAAAAGAAAGAAAGAAATAATACTAAAGAACATTGAATTTCTGTGTCTGCGTTCTCCAATTTCTTCTGTTCCAAATGTAAAGTTCTGCTCGTCTTTGAGTCTCTTCCAAGTACTGAAATTTTTATAATAATGCATAATAATTACTCAAGGAAGTCTATTTTATTTTTAACCTCATGGGAGGAAGTATTATCTTTTGTAGATTTCTTTGATGACGCAATAAATGCTAAGAGAAGAGATTTTCCTGAGTCAAAACTTGTGGAGGTCCTTCTCCACACCTGTACTGGGAAATATCTTAAATCTTCTGATTTCATTTTCAATGAAAGTCAGAAACATGTTCATCTAGGGATAATTCTCCATAGAGACTCCAAAATAACCAAGCTGAAAATCATTCCAAAATTACTCTCTCAGAATGACTAGGTTGTTCTTGTTTTCTATGAGCTTATACAATAGTATAAATCCATATCTAGACTAATAAAATAGCTATAAAACAGAAAAAAGTGGATTATTGGCAGGTGCAGGTAATTTAAGTCTATGGTAACTTTGGTTACTTTACAGAATAGCATCTTTCCAAAGCTAACTCCAGGCCCACCCCAGAGAGAAGTGTGAATTTATCCAAGTTCATCTTTGATCCCTTCTCTCCTTTTCTTGAAACCTGAAGTTACTTTGAGGGTATCAAAGGACTTCACTTTCAACTAGTTACCAGAAAAATCTCTCCCGAAACATTTGCCAATAAAATTCAGGTTCCCCATGCCTTTCAGAAAAATTTTTGCGGGTAAACTTGGGATGGAGGATTAAAGATGATGGTAATAATGAATAACTTTCTTCACAAACTATTCTCTATCTGAAAGTACCAAGATAATCTGGTATGAATTTTAGCTGCCTGTATCTCAAAAACATTGACTACAACAAACAGAAATTCTGGCATTGGTAGCATCCAATGCTGGAGGAACAGGTAGGTCTTACAATGATTTCAAGCCCAAGTCTGGGAAACAGAAATCAAAGGCGTTTTCTCCATCTCTGAGGCCATGGAGTCTTTATTCTCTCTGTAGCTGAGCATATGTCATATAAAAAACACATTAGCAAATATGCCCCTGCGAACCTTGACTCTCCCTGACTCCAGTCCCTGGGGTCAGTAGAGCTCTAGTTCCAAATGTCAAGGACAAAGAGTCTGATTGTACCCAGTCGAGTCCTGCATCTGATATTCATCTATTCAACTTGGCTGGTGGAGCCATGATCACATAGAAATGACACAAAAGCTTTCTCCTCCTTCAATATGAGTTGTGAGACACAAACAGTTCCCAGAAATGAAGTTGTGAACCAGGAATGCTAAGACTGTGGCAGTCACAGAATGGGATGGGTGAGATTTTTAGAGAATTCTCAAAATCGGAGCTGAGTCCAGACTCAGAGCAGTCAGGAATTTGAAGATGAGACTATGCATACTGTCAACTACTGATTAGAAACAGGAAAAGACAAAAAAAAAATGAGAAGAGAGACAAGGGGTGTCCATGATTGGCCTTGTATGTCAAGATCTAGATGCCCATTTCATGATAAGCATGTAATTCGAGCAATATAAAACAATCTTTAATTCTTTCTGGGGTAGTCTTAGTCAACCAAAGACAGGCATTAAATGGTTAGCTTCCTCTATTGGGGGGGGGACCTCGATTCCTAGCCATATTGTAAAGACAAGTTCTTTTTAGAAGCTTAGAAGCTAGCAAGTATTATTTCAAATTGCCTTTTGCTTCCTTTCTTTTGATTTTAATTGATTGTTAATTTAAAAAATAAATTGATATGAGGTAATTAATGCATAATAGCTAAGTGATTTCTTTAAGAATGTCCTTCCTGATTCATATATAAAAATTATTCTAAGAGTGCCACATCTATCCCTATGGCTATTTGAGTTCAATAAAGAGTAGATTTGTGGGTAGTTTTATTAAAATCAAGAAAGAAGAGCATCACATTTTTGGAAACCAGAAAGGTTTTATTTTATAGAGTATGTTAACCCTTTTCTATGCATCCATTTCAGGCATCTTTAATTGAAATGTATCCAATTAGAGATGGGGAGTAACTTCTTAAGGAGCTAACAAAATGACTTCCTTCCTTTTTATCATCAATCATTGCACAAGGCTCTGAGTATATTGAAATTTTAGTGTTGACTTAGGATTGGGATGTGTCATTAGCTTTCTTTTTATGTCATATTTTCATATAGAATATCCTCCAAATGATCATGTGGGGGGGGGAGGAACGAAGAAGAGAGAACAGGAGATAAGAAGAGAGGAGAGGAGACTCTTTTTCTTTTCTCCATTATTCCCATGATACCAGGAAATAAATGACCATATAATTTGTTGTGCAAATCAGAAAGCTTTATTTTTTATTGAGACCTTGCTGGACTTGGGAAGTATCGACTAGCAAAATCTACACTTCACTGTCTCATGAGTTTATCATCTGGGGAGCCGAGAAGTGGAAAGTAGGGTTACAAGGGCTGTGTTGTGAAGAGTTCATGGTGCCAAGGAGATACCTAGGAGAGGCACCAAGCCCTGGCTTGGTGGCAGGGAGTGAGGGGAGTGGGGGAATGTCTGAGAGATGGATCCTGCAGAAGCAGGAACTTAATGATGGTTCACATCCAATTGAAGGGAGTTTTACAAGGACAGACTATATGCTGGGGAAGGAAGCAGGGAAAGAAGGGTATTTCAAGCAAAGGGAACATATACACAAACCCTAAGGACACATTGATTAAAGAAAACTGAATGTACTTTGGTGTAGCTGGATCATTGGCCAGTGGAGTAGTGAAAGAGAATGTAAAGAGAGTGTAAATACCCTGGAGTGGACAGGAAGATCAATTTGGGGCCTGAGTCTTAAATCAGGCAAGAGATGGCAGGGATATCAGTTAAAGAAGCAACAATAAAAATGCCAGACCATGGAGAACTTCCAAATGTCATATTATAGTCTTTACATTGGGCAGAAACAAAGGGAATATCAGTTTCAAACTGTTTAAATCTTCAAAACTATCTAGTTTGGCCTGTGGATTCTAATGTGTGTTCAGCAAGTGTCCAGAAGCCAGGGTCCCAACAGATGACACCTACCACTGCTTCACTGTGGGGGAAGCTGCCTTCTATACCTGAGGAGGTACACAACACCTCACAAGGAGCCTCCTCTTACCCCCAACCCCAGTTCAGTATTATAGGGGACTCTCAGTTGTTTATTTCCTACCTCTATCTTCTGCAACATTTAAACAATAAATTTTGTTTGAAACAAAATGAAAAAGTATTTTCCTGGGATATTGAGAAGTCCTATGGGAGGTGGAAGCAGGAGGCAAGTGATGAGCATGGTGAAGCTGCCAGGACATGTTTCATGACCATGGCTGTGCCTTGGGAGGAGCACGTAAAGTGCATGGCCCATCAGTTCCAGGAATGAAGGCTTTCCTGAGTCCAGCATCATGCACAGACAAGAGCCTTAAGAGCTGCAAACTCCTGTCTTGGTGACAGACAGCTGAGGACAGTGACTCCACTCCTCCAATGGCAACTCCTTCCTTCTCATGCCACCACCACCACCCCCCCACTCTGGGCCCTCTGGCTTCTCCTCTTTTCCCATGATTCAGAGGCTCTTCTTTTTCATTTAACATACCAACAAAGAGTATTAAATGATGCTCTGCAGAAGATTCAGGAAAAAAAAAAACACATTTCTTATGAAAGTGAAAATAATTTGCTGAAACTTTTAGTATCAGTTCTTTTCACTGGCCCAGATATGGGGGTGTACGTGTACACCTGGTAAAAAAAATATGATGAAGATGTTCTTAAGAAAAGGAAGAAATGAAAGCACTTTGTGGTAAGTGAATACTGAGGTTCTAAAGAATTAGTTTGGTTTTCTTCTGATATCAAAGTCTGACTAACTTCTCCCTCCCTCTGGATCTGGGTAGAGGCTCAGAGGACCCCGTTGTAATCTGTCATGAAACTAAAGACTAGTGGTCTTTCATGTGTTCGAAATCACTGGACCCAAGCTAAATTGATGAAGCTGGGAATTATCTCCTCAGGAAAAAAAATCTAATTCAAATTTTTGCTTAGAATTGAAGGGGAAAATGTCTCCTACAACATTCTTTATAGAGTCTATGGACTTCCTGGTAGCCCTCATGGAATCCTATGTAGGGACCTCTGATCCACACTGAACTCCAAGAAGGTGGGAAGATGATAGAGGGACTTATCACTGAAACACTCGTGTTTTAGTCTCCCTTCCTAGTAGAGAGTCTGACAAAACAGTTTTAAATAATAGTTAATAGTAATAATGACGATGCTGGATATATTGTATAAAAAATATTAAGCACTTATTGGTTGCAATATTTTTTTTCTAAGCAAGGTATAGATAACTTAGTCCTAACAGCAACTTTCAAAATTTATTTTATTATCTCCCTTTTACAGATGAGGAAACAGTTCAGAGAAATTGTACAACTTCCTCATGACATGAGCTCAGAAATGATAAAGCAGGATTCACGCCCAGTTGTTCTGACACCCAAACCATGTCCCTACCACCTACCTTAAGGGACAAATGGATTGGTTAGTTAAAACTCTGTCCAAGAGTCTGTAATGCTTTGGATTTAGAATATCTTCCTACCCATCACAGAAACAAGCAATGTTGGAAGGAAGGATTGGTTGCTAAGGATGATATAAAGTTTCTCCTCCCCCTTTCTTTCTCTCTCTCTCTCTCTCTCTCTCTCTCTCTCTGTCTCTCTCTCTTCCAGTCTCCATCATGTGAGAGCAGAGTCTTGCTCTCTCCCTCTCTCTGCTTCCTGCTACTATGCCCTGAGCTCAGAAGACCTGGCCTGACATGGTCTAAACTCTGAGGTCTCCAAAAGACTGTGAGCAAATAAATCTTTCTTCCTTTAAATAGTGTGGTCAGTTGTTTTGGATTATATCAGTGAGAATGTTGACTGACACAGTGTTTTTAATAACTTAACTAAACTTGGCTTGGAAGTAGTATCTCAGATTCCCTATAGTTCATTTTCACAGGAAATGAACTTATGCCCTTGTACGGCTAAGGAAAAAGAGTTACTAAATCTTAGCTTTCCCTACTCCGTGGATTATAAATACCAGCAACTTCCCTATAGATTTTCCCATTCATTCCTTGCTGTTGAAGATAAAAAAAATCTGCCCTGTGATTACTAAGACAAAACGTCTTAATCACTTAGGATAAGTATATTTCAACATGAAGTTATTTTTAAGCTAGATCACAGATTTTCCAAATGGACCATTCCCAGTAGAGACATGAACACTACCATGAGATTTTTGTTACTCCTTCTTTGCTTTTCAACTGATATTTTTATTATGATTTGTTCTCCATTTTTATTTCTCTATTTCATTTAAGTTCTCCCTAACCTATAAGCTTGATGAGCTTTCCATAAAGAAAGCAGGAAAGATATTAAAAAAAATAAGATTTTCCAGGTGGATTCTCCCAAGCTCTCGGCTCTCTCATTAGAATAAAGGTTTTACAGTTACATCTGCATGGGCCTCTTAAAAAAAGAAGAAAGGCATATAAAGTAGATAGATAGAAAGAGTCCTAGGTACGTCCTTAGCCTCCAACCACCACCATCCAGATGTGCAGTGGATCAGAGAATGGTGCAAAGACACATGGTGAGAACAAGCAGGAGGGCAAGTCAAGCTCTCCAACTCCTTTTATGAAGCATCAGAATGCTCACCATTCAAAAACTAGAGATATCCTTACTGGTAAATGCATGATGTCAAAAGCATTCATTTTGTATTTACATATTATACCATATTTTCCTTGAGATTCAATCAGTTAAAAAAATTAAAGCAAGCATGCAATTAAACATTGATGTGACTCCTGTCTCTGGCTGAAATAAGACAAGGTGAATAGTCCATCATTCCATATTGCAGAAAAATTGAAATAAATATATATATTTGTTGGTGTAATGCAATTATACATCATAGATGTGAAGTGTTACAAATATACATCTGAGCATCACTTGGTGTCTTTCCCTCCATAACCAAAATCCTTTTCTGATTATTATATTTGCCAATTAGATAAATGCAGTCAATGTTTATCTACCCAAAAGCATGAATGTCTGCATAGAATTGCTAAATAAATAGGAGAGTGACTAAGAAGATACCTTGTGTCTTCAGGGTTCTACTTTCAGAATAAATTTTCACATTATTTTTGGACTAAGAAAAATTGATCATGCAAAATCGACTCAGGATGTTTTCAAATCATCTTTCTTTTGGCCTCTTGTCTGGTCTACTTGCTATGGAATTGAAAAAGAAAAAAGATGCCAAAAAAGAAAAACCCTAAATCTAAAACTGAAAGTTTCCTTATAAATTCAAAAATTGACATTTGAAATTATACCCATATAGGATTAACCCAAATGCAGTTCCAAGGCAATATGTCTGGGAAAAGTCTTCCTGGTTTCTGAATTAGTATCATTAATATATATATTATATATATATTATATACATATATATTATATATATATATATATATATTATATAGCCGGGCGTGGTGGCACACTCTTGTAATCCCAGCATTTGGGAGGCTGAGACCGGAGGATCCAGTTTCACGGCCAGCCTCATCTACCTAGTGAGGCACTCTGCAACTTAGTGAGACCTGGTTTTAAAATAAAGAATAAAAAATAGGGCTAGGGGCATAGCTTGAAGGTAGAACACCCCTGAGTTCAATCCCCAGTACTGCAAAAAAAAAAAAAAAGTCTATATATATAAAATATATATATAAAAGTATATATATATAAGTATATATATATATATATATATAAAATCTCTGAAAAGATGATAAGTCAATAACCTAAAGAAAAGAGTAGTTTTCTATTTATTAGCTTACCCATGGGAATGAATTGAACCATTTGAAAGAAATTGTGTGTCATGCTTACTTCATGAAATGATATGCTTATATAATTATTAAAATAATAATTTCTCAAAATACCATATTGCTAAGAGTAGAAAAATAACTAACCTGCTTCCAGAGCTATGGCCTCAGCAGCAAGTCCACCATCTATTAATCCATTCAGAGGTGGTTACTGTCGGCTATCTATAGCCAGGTGCCCCGCAGTCACGAGCAATGAATCCGGAGCAAGACAGGCAAGCTCCAAGACTGGTGGTGGAGCTTAGACACAGGTGGGACAAATTGTTAGTAACCAGGCCACCAGATGAGCAAGGAAATTTCAGCAGAGGAAAATTCTACTTGGAAAGGGGCATGTGGGCTGAAGTGTCAACGGCAGGGTAATCTGAAATGGGCTGTTAGAAAAGACCTAGGAGTCAGAATGTTAGCTAGACCTACAGGGTAAGGAGGAGCCAGCTCCACAAAGCAATGGAGAAAGAGAACTCTGGGCAGAGGGTATGGCAAGTGCCCCACCTGTGAGGCAGGAGGGTGTGGCAGATCAGAGGACATCAGGTGGGACAAAGGACTGAGCAAAGAGGGGACATGACATGACATAATGAAGGAAGGAAGGCCAGACACACAAGTCTGGCCAGGCTATAAAGGCAGTCTAGTCTAATATTTTATTTGTGTGAGGCTTAGAGAAGACACTGAGAAGTGTAGAGTCTAGCATTAGTCCTCCCTATTTCTCTAGGGCTCTTTAGGTTGAATTCAGTTCTGACAAGAGCTCTCATCCAATCTCTCTTCTGCTTGACAATACAGTGATGCAACTCACCTTTTGTAAATGCTTCTGTAACGTGTCCAGCTGGCTCCTGGAGCCCTTGGTCCTACCAATCTAAAATTGACCCTAAGACTCCTCTTTCCTCTAGCTTCAAGCAATGGAGACTTCTTAGACACAATTTCATCATGAGTCTGTTTCCAAACACTATCTGCTAGAAGAAATATCTCTGCTCTCGTCAGAAGCCAAAAGGGACCAGAGTAGCTAGGTCTGCACTCAGCACCTTGTCAGGGAAAGCAACTGGATGAAGAGAAAACACTGTACACTAACCATTTTAGCTTGTTCCCTGATGGTGGATGGAGAGGCTGTGGTCAGGCAGAGTGACACCCATGGTGTAGAAGCCATAGCCATGTGGATACCCAGGGATTCCTACCTCTCAGAGGGTAGCAATTTTGTTTCATGTATGAAGTTCCATATTTTTCCTGGTGAGACTACCATTAGAAGTCTACATCATTAGACTACAACCTGCAAGAAATACATTATACTCATCTTTTATCTTTGGTACATATTAGTTCCTCAAATAATATTTACTAAATAGAGATTCCCACAATGATTTAAGCTCAATGATGTCTATCACAATACAATGAGGGGAAAATCAGAAATCGCAAAAACATCTAAAAAATGAGGCAATGTTTGTCAATTATGGCACAACCATAATAAAGGGAAATTTTATAAGGAAAAAGTTCATAATTCATATAAATTTATCATATAAATAAATTTTACATAAGAAAAGATTCGTAATAGACTCTTAAATTCCAAAAAGGATATAAAATGTATATCCTAGAGTATGTGTGTATATGAGAAAGGGCACTGTATATCTTGTTTTGTCTCCAGATTTGCTCTTGATTTAACTCCACGGGGCAATGACATGGCCGAGTTTAACTGTAACAATCCGACTTTATGCTTACTGTGCTGCGACTCTTGGAATTATTAGAATTCATTCCTCTTTCTCATTAATGTCCATATGATACAGCCATTTCATGCCTGTATGTATACACAAAGGAAACAAAGTCAATATCCTCCAGATATCTGCATGCCCAAGCTCTATCATCTATCTATCTATCTATCTATCTATCTATCTATCTATCTATCTATCTATCATCTATCATCTATCTTAGTAGTGCTGGGGGTGGAACCCAGAGGCATGTACCTCTGAGATACACCCCAGCCCTTTTTATTTTGAAACAGGGTCTTGCTAAGTTGCTGAGAGTTTCACTAAATTGCTGAGGCTAGCCTTAAGTCTGCAATCCTCTATCTCATCCCCCAAGTACTGAGATTACAGGCATGTGCCAACAGACTTGACTCATGCCAATGCTTATTGCAGCACTATTCACAGTAGCAAAGATATGGAATCAACCTGGGTGCCCCTCAACAGATGAATGGATAAATAAATACATGATATACATACAGAATGGAAAATTATTTAGCTCGAAAAAAGAATGAAATCCTGTCACTTGAAACAAAATGGATAGAACTGGGGGACATTATGATAAGTGAAATAAGTCAGATACAGAAAGACAAGGGCTGCATGCTCCCATTCATGTGCAAAAGCTAGAAGCTAAAAAAACAACAACAAAAAGCTTAGCCTGCATGTAGAATAGTGATTACGAGAGGTTGAGAAGGGGGTGAGATGTATGTGTAAAGGGGGCTGGATTTGATCAGTGTACATTCTATGCACATACTGAGATATCACATTGAAATAATTAATGTATGTAATTAATACATGTTATTTTTAAATATTTTTTAAAAAGTGCCTTATTCACTCAAGTCACCCATTAGCTCTGTGTCTGGGGAGGCTGTGTTGAGAGTAACAGCTAGTTCCTTGTCCTCTGACTTCTGGCTGTATTAGTCCTGGAGGAACATGTCATTGACGGCAGAGGGGCAAAGGGAGGTAGGTCTGAGATTTCATTGCCCCAACTCCCTCATTACAAAATCACCGGGGTCTGCCCTAATCTCTCCACCAAAAGATCAGACAGCCACCTTCACACAGCCTCTCCTTCCTGTTCCCAGGAACCCCCTTCTTCTTTCACCACTCAGACCCCCAGGTCCTAAGAGGCTCTTTGCTGCTTGTACTGTCCTTTTTAGTTTTTCTACAACTGGCCTACATCTTTATAAATAGTCTTTTTTTTATTAATATACCTTTATTGTTACAAACATACTTGCACACAGAACTTGGTATGATTCCCAGGTTCCTACCCTCATTTTTCCCCTCCACATCTTGCTCCTCTAGTCCCCCCACACTATTCAACTGGTCTCTCTCCTCATTTATCTGAAGTCACTTTTCTTTCCTATTTTCTCTCTAGCTTCCACATATGAGAAAAAACATAGGACCCTTGACTTTCTGGGATTGGCTAATCTCACTAAACATAATATTACCTAGTTCCATTCATTTTTCTGCAAGTGACATAATTTTGTTCTTTATGTCTGAATAAAATTTCCTTGTGTGTGTATACCACATTTTCTTTATCCATTCATCTGTTGGCAGACATTAAGTCAGTTCCATAATCGAGCTATTGTGAATTGTACTGCTGAGAAGCTGTATAGCTAGGTCTATGTGGGTCAAATAGTCTTGTTGTGAAACTATCATTAAATTGTCTAAACATGAGTGTATGAATTATTCTCAGCTGGTTATGTATAAGGAAAAAATATAGGAAATATTTGTGAGGGGGTCTTGGTATTTTTATTTTGAATATTTTCTATTTTTTCCAGTTAGCATGTATTTGGTATTGGAAGAAATGTCACAAAGTAAAGTGCACTTTAGTTGAATAAACTAAGAAAAGACTGAAGCATCCTTTTCTTACCAGTAGAATCCAAAGTTCATGTTCAAACTGGATTCAAACTAAAATGTACTTCTTGCTAGCATATGTGCAGGTTAAAGAGTATTTATTATTATACTCATAAGCTATTGAACCATCACTATGACAGTCTCTTTATCTTCCCTGTGAACATAATTTTATTAACTCTTACAATGACTACAGGGTAGATGTTATCAATACCATTTTATGGAAAAAAATATGAAAGCTCAGAGAAATGTTGTAACCTGCTGAAGGTCACTTAGATAATAAGAACTCCAGCCCAGACTCAAACCCATCCTCTCTGCCTCTACATAAGCCTTGTTCCATAAACAGTATAGACATGAGCATGGGCAAATGAACTTAAAGATGGCTTAAATTCCTTTGATAACAGATTGTTCTTTTGTTCTGAGAAAAAAATTATTATCCTCTTGCATATGCAAATAAAAAGTAGGAAAACATTTTCTATTCCCTGTCTTTTGTGAATGGGACTTTGATAGGAGTGCTATGCTCAAGGGGCTTCCAGTTAACAGTGGCCACAGAGCTTGGGGACATGGTGACATTTAGGATCATGGGGAAAAGCTTCCAACTGTCTACCCATAGTAGAGAGCCCAGGTCTTTTAATTCTTAGAGTGTTATCCACTATGTAATATTTGCATGGTTTTTGTACTGTAATATTCATTTGTTTCCCCCATTTGTTGATGCCCATCTGTTATTTTTTTAATTTTAACATCATTAGGCATTTAATTATATTATGGAATTATTGATAAATTTTGTTTTTGTTTTTAGACAAGGTCTTGACATGTTTCCCAGACTGGCTTTGAATTCAAGATCTTCCTGCCTCAGCCTTCCAAGGAGCTGGGATTGCAGATGTGTGTCAGTACACTCCACTGTTGATATTTTTTGGTTGTGATATGTTTTGCAATTTTATTTTTAAAAGTGCTTATACTGTAGAGAGCCACTTTGAAATATTTACAAAACAGATATGCTGATACCTAAGATGTGCATCCGAAACATGAGGGAGCAACAACACAGGCTGGAGTTGTTGGTCAGAACCCTAAGTACTGCATCCTGGGAGGGGATTGCTGTACTGTTCTGTGGTTGTTGTTGTATTTAAAATTCTTCCTAATTTGAAAGCATAAAAAGGGACTTCTCAAGGTCTGAATTCCCATTAGCCTCTCAATTCTTCTCAACTGTTCTCAGGAACAACCCCACAATGTGGGGATAAGGTCTTTAGTATCTAGTGAAGGGGACAATTTGTTATCCTCTAGGCAGAGGAGAATCAACTGTGGTTTGTTTCCTCACTTAGAGTGGCTCATGGGGAGCAAGAGAAGGCCAACGGGGCTGTGGCACCATGGTCCCGTCCTGTGAGACCACTGGCAAAATCAATCTGCTGGAGGTTCCAGAGACATGGGAAATACCTGTGTTGTTTAACTGGATTTCTTATGATTGAGCAACATGGAGTTCTTGTCATATTGAACGTAAGAAGGAAATATGACCTCTTATTGATCAGCTTGTATGAGTATATGAATATTATGGTCAGATATGGGATGTCCCCTGAGTAGCTCTGGATTGATATAGTGAAGTCATGAGGGTTGTAATCTCAGCAGAAAAATCCATTGTAATGGACTTACTGGGTGGCAACCTAGGCTGGGGTGTGGCTGGGGAAGGTGGGTCCCTGGGGTGTTGGCGATTGTGCATGTGTCTTTGAATCCCTTTGCTTGTTGGTTCCCTCTTTCTTCTGGCATCCATGATGTGAGAGCAGAGTTCATCACTCCCCCTTTCTTCTCACCATCATGCTCTGAGATCCAAAAACCCAGGCCTCATGTGGACTGAATGCAGAATCTCCAAGAACCTGTAGACAAACAAATCTTCCTACCTCTAAGTTGTATGGTCAGGTCTTTTGGACTGTAGCAGTGAGAATATTGACCAAGAAAATGAATATAGGATATATATTTTTAATCCTGGCTAATCTTCAATGTCCAAAATTATGTTCCAGTTTAGTTTCCTTGATTCAGTTGAGTTTCCTTGATAATGAGGATGGCCATTTATTCAGAGGTTTACTGGCAGTATATAGTCATATTAGTGTCTTCTACTTCAATGATTTCCATTTTTAAATTTAAATTTTATTGCATCTGAAACTTATTTCCCAGTTTTATCCAGTTGTCTAAATTCCATATATCAAATATATCCTAGACCAATTGAATTGAGGCATCTTTCATAGAAATTTAAATTTCATACAAATGTGTTTCTTTCTCTTCTAACTATCCTTAAATTAATAGGAAAAATATTTGTCTTGCAAGATACATTTTAAAAAGAATTCTTAGATTCAATAAACACAAGAACTATCGCATACTATAACTGCTTGTAAATTCACAATGTATACCATTGAATTAATTATGAACAGTCCCATCCCAACTAATACCATCATATAACTTATCACCCTGGTATCCCTCAATACACATCTATAAATACTACTGTAGTTTGTCATATCGATTTGCTTCATTATTGCAACCCAAGTAAAAAAAAAAGTGTAAATTGCTTTATAGAAAAATGTATCTGTTTTTTAGAATGAGTACTCAAATTTCCCTTCATTTTCAAAACTGCCTTGATTATTTGGTGGTTTTGTTTACCAAAAAAAATTAGAAGTATTCTCATTAGGTTCATAATGATTTTGTGATCAATTGTGGGGGGAGGGTAAGAAATCCTCTAATTTGGAAACTTTGTATTTTACTCTATTTATTCCATTCTTTTTATCTTATTTTGTGAGAAATTTCAGTTTGGCTCAAATAATTTATGCACATCTTTCTTAGCTTAATCCTAAATATTTTATGTTTTGATTCTTTTTAGAATAGAATTGTTTCCCTTGTATTTGGGTGACAATTACTAATATAAAGTGAACTTAATATTTTGCAATTTTTGAGAATCCACTTTAGTTCTCATCATTCTTACAATTGGTTTACTATATATTTTATGGAAAAAAATAAATTTATCAGCTAATTTACACTATCTATTCTCATTGTATATTTTTCTAATCTTATTATATTAGAATTTCCAGAACAAAATTATTGTTTTGACAGTCATATCTTTCTTATTCTTGATTTATAGAAATAACTATATCTATAAACAGAACAGTTTAAGATCATGACGCAATACAAGTCTGCTAAGGAGTATTGTTCCTGTCCTCAAACTGAGTCTTAATTAAATTTATTTTGCAAACAGCAACATTACCTGTGTTAAGCAAGGTGGAACTCAGTTTTAGATGATTGTAAAAGGACTGAAGAAATAAAATTTTCTCATTCTTCCAGCTACTCTCAGATATTCCCACTGAAATCACCAAGATCCTACCTATTCAAAATTGTGCACAACAAAATAAACAAGAGCACTGGGTTTGTTTACAACTTTCCAAACAGTGCTGTAATAACTAAAGCATATGTTTGGCTTTTTATGTGTTTCATATGATGTGTGTGAGAGTATATTGAAGGTCACTAATTTACCACGATCCTAACTTAGATGTTTACTTTTCCTCACCTGGGGACAACACACGGTAGTTCTTCTATTTAAAATCCTTTCTTATAAAATATTTTCTTATATTTAAAATCCTTTAAATTCAGCTCCATACCAATGTGAAAAGTGTTTTATCTTAAATGCAAATCTGACTATTTGGCTACCTCGATGTAAACCTTTAAACACTTGTTAGAGCTGGGTATGGTGGCGCACGCTTGTAATCCCAGCGTTTGGGAGGCTGAGACTGGAGGGTCCGGGTTCGCGGCCAGCCTCAACTACCTAGTGAGGTACTCTGCAACTTAGTGAGACCCTGTTTCAAAATAAAGAATAAAAAAAATAGGCCTGGGGTATAGCTCGGAGGTAGAATGCCCCTGAGTTCAATCCTCAGTACTGCAAAAAAAAAAATAAAAAAAATAAAAAAATAAACACTTGTTAGTCTATATAGGGGTCTATATAGGGTTGGCTTTAAGCTCCTTGACTTGGCATACAGAGCTCTGTGATCTGACTGTGCACCTTCACCTTGCTTTCTGTTTCATGGCCTACATCCTACCCACACCTAGACATCCCTGCACACATCCACTGTCTCACTTGCTGGGCTTCTGCCCACATCTCTACTCTGCCTGGCACATCTTCACCTACTTCTCATGTTAGAGGGCTGACTTGGTACCTCCTTCAGTAAGCTTCTCCCAGTTCCCTTATCCTGACTGTACTGGTCAGTTCAGGATTACTTTATCTATGGTGTCTGTTTCTATCACTGCTTTTATATTGTTTCATAAATAAGAATTACTAGGTCTGTCAAACTCTTGAGGCCAGTGGCTATATCTTACTCTGAACTGTAGTCTCTGTCCCTAGCACAGTGGTTGCCAGATGAGAAGAGATGGATATATTTTGTTAAAACTAAAATAAAAGAAACAGAACTCGAAATAAAGGTGTTTTGAAAGCAAATTTTTCATATTTTCTCATTTTAAGAGTTTTGTTACCATCAATAGAATTAGAGTAGCCACAGCAATTCTTAGCGATAAGACCCATGCTGGAAGCATCACAGTACTTGATTTCAAATTATACTACAGAGCTACAATAATAAAAACAGCATGACATTGGCACAAAAACAGAAACATAGGGCAATGAAGTAGAATAGGGAATACATAAACAAAACAAATTTTCATACTTAAAGCCAGTTCATTTTTGACAAAGGTGCCAAAAATATACACTGGAGAAAAGACAACCTTTTCAACAAATGGTGCTGGGAAAACTGGTAGAAGAATGAATTGGACTCTAATCTCTCACCCTGCACAAAAGTCAACTCAAGATGCATGGAAGACTTAGAAATTAGACCACAGATGCAATTATAGAAGAGGGTATATGACCAACTCTCCAACATATAGGCATTTGTAGAGACTTCCTCAATAAGATTCCCAAAGCTCAGGAAATAAAAATTAAATAATCATCAAGAATACAAACAGTAATAAATGCTGGTGAGATAAGAACCCTTATACACTGATCATGGGATTGCAAATTAGTATAACTACTATGGAGATCATTGCAGAGGGTCCTCAGAAGACTGGGAATGGAACCACCATATGACCCAGCTATACTACTCCTGAGTATCTTTTCAAGGGAAGTGAAGTCATTACATTATATTATAGCTACATATACATATCCATGTTTCTAGCAATGCAATTCACAACAGACAAATTATGGGACCACCCTACATGTCCATCAACAGATGAATAGATTACAAAATTATGCGATATATCCATTCTACTCAACCATAAAGAACAAGAAAATGATATCATTTGCAGGAAAATGGATGGAACTAGAGAATATCTTGCTAAGTGAGATCACCCAGTCTCAGAAAATGAAGGGTCATACATTTTCTCTCATATGTGGAAGTTAGAAAGAGATTAGGAAACAAAAGGAATCAGATAAATGAGGAGGGACAACAGTAGAACAGAGGAAGGGGATTCAAGAAGTAGGGTTGGGGAGAGGGGTGACTTGATGAATAAAATAGCTCAAATAATGTAATGTATATGAAGTTATCAATAGTAATCTTGATAACATGCATGGGGAAAAGGAGGGACATGGATGGGAATCAGAGAGAAACACACCAAGTGCTGAGTGCATGTGTGTGCCTATCACACTGAAGCTTATTATGATGTGTCATTACAATGCATTGATAAAAGCATTTTAAAAAGAGTTCCATTGCTAGTTATACACCAAACATTACATCTGAAGTTTTACAGTTTTATATTTACAAGTATTTTTTACTTTTTTTCTAAATTAGGTCTTAAAATATTTCACTGTTGACTAAAACCTTTGAAGAAATATTAAATTATTAAATTTGTTCTATGTTATAATCAAACTGCCATTTGTAAAATGGAAAACCTTTTAAAGGACTTATTTATAGGAAAATGAAAACTTTGAACTTAAATAGATTTAATAATGGTATTTAATCATTTAATTTACTCATGGAATGTTAGTATAAAAAGGGCTAAATCTAATTTAGGCACAAATGTTTAATGAATTCTAGGAAACATAATCTAATAAACAATAAAGCATTGCCTATGTATCATGCATAGTCTTTTTCATATCTCACCTAACCCCCGACCCCAACCCTCTATTTGTTGGTTGCCATTATTCTCATTTTCCAAATCAGGAAACAGTCTCAAAGAGTAAAATAATTCCCTTAATGAAATACTGTTCCACTTTTTTCAGGAGTTACATTTGCCAAATGAGCTTGTCGTAAATATTTTCCACTTCCTCATTCTTACCTCTGAAACCAACACGTCCTATGCTCTAAAAACTTCCCTCTTTTTGTTTTCACCAGAAAGTCCATTATAGAGAAGAAAAGGCTGTTTTATGTAACCAGCTATTAAGAAATTAGATAGGAAGAGTATGTGGGCCTTCACGAATGACGAGCAGGCACACCCACACCAACTCTGAAATTCTCTTAGGGTCAGCTACTGAGACAATCATTCTGGGAAAAAATACACCCACTGGATCATTCCTTCAACACACAAAAGATCTTTTTAAACTGTAAATATTCCATCTCCCCTAGAAAGAGCTCAGATATCAGCAAACTTTATCTGAAACATAGTTGTTAAGGTCTAGGAAACAGGTCAGACACCTATCAAGAGAAGGCGTGCTGGCACTGGGTTCACTTTGCTACTCTAATGCTATGTAGCACTTGTGTGCAGCAAGTTTGTTTGTGTTTGTCTCAAAGCCTGCCTCATAGAAATAGAAAAGTATCCAGGGAGAAAAAGTTGCTCCTTTCAGGATATACTGACATGCACAAGAAATACAGTTGAGATCAAGGGAAGAAAACAGGAAGCCACAAGGGCACATACAATGCCGATATTAATTAATACAGTGTTTGGAAAAAGACATTTGACTAGGATGAACACAGTAGAGGTCCTTAAACTTGAAATGTTCAGACAAGAATATCCCTGCCTCAGCTCAGGATCCTGAACATTGCCCTCCCCCTGGAATGGATGCATTGCCGAAACTGTGATTAAGCTGTTCAGACCCAGCAGGATGTGGATCTAAACAGTCCTGCTGCAGTGCAGGTAGAGTCACAGTAGATAACAAATATGTTTTAATTAAATACAGAAGAAAATGGCCTCAAACTGAAGCTTGCAATAAGCAAAGCTCTAGAGACTACCTTCACAGGTGAGTTCTGAAATACGGTTCATTTGCCTTCTTTCTCAAATTTGCTTAAGGCAAAATATTTCCCTTGTCTGCTACTGCATAGGACAAGTGTGTTGTGTGGTTTTAAACTATTTGGTAGTGTGCACACGCGTGTTTAAGTATGTGTGTGTTTAACTTTCTTTTTCTTTTTCTTTTTTTTTTTTTTTTTTACTGTTGTGGCAAGGAACTACTGCCACTGATGAACTGATTTCATTTAGCCAAATTAACTCTGTTAGTTACATGAAAAATTAGACACTATTACCTTATACTGGTGTACAGAGACTTATGCAGAATTACAAAACGTACATCAAGGGCCAATTACACATGAAGAAGTTCTGATAATTATGAAATCTGGCTAATATTTCTGAATTATTAAGTCTGACAGCATAATCCTGCTTTCTGTGTTGTTCAGTCTATTGATACCAGATGCTTAATGCATAGTAAAATGTGACGGTGCAGTACAAGCTAAATATTCTGCAAAATAAAGAAAATCACTATGTGGAACATGAAATGCGGCATGCAGAAGCCAAAAGTTAAGATAGGTTTGAAACAAAAAGGTGGCTGTAATTCTGGAAACTTATTAAACTTTGAGCATTTGTCTTATTTCTGCATGCAGTGAAGTTTGGAGGGCAGAACTTGCCTTCCAACAGGGCTTCTGGTTAGATTTTGCACCTTCTATTACTGTTCTGTAGGCCACTTAAACGGCGATATAAAAACACACCTTCCGCCGGGCATGGTGGCGCACGCTTGTAATCCCAGCATTCGGGAAGCTGAGACCGGAGGATCCGGGTTCGTGGCCAGCCTCAGCTACCTAGTGAGGCACTCCGCAACTTAGTGAGACTCGGTTTCAAAATAAAGAGGTAGAATGCCCCTAAGTTCAATCCCTAGTAACGCCAACAAAAAAAAATAAAAATAAAAAAACAAAAAAACCCCACACCTTCCCTCAGATGCTGAGACATCTGTGTCCATCCCCTCTGACAGTGATACCCAGTATTCACTGGGATGACTCTACCTGGGACAGCATTGGTATGGGGTCTTGGATCATCTACATCAAGCTAAAATTCAACCCTGGTTTGGGGAGGATAGTGGTAAGCTTTTTTCTTTTGAGTATTCAAAACTAATTTCTATAGATCAGTGTCAGAGGCGAGAATTATCTACTCAACTAAATACATTTGGTTTGGTTTGGAGGAAAATTAACAAGGGCCAACTATGCATGATATACTATAGATGATTTTTAGAGCTGATTAATATTTCTGAAGTATTAACTGTGACAGTACAATCATTTTTCCTTGTATCTTTTGTTGACACCAGATGTTTAATACAGAGCAAAATGTGACTATCTCATTATCTGCTGTATTTGTGGCTACAAACCACAAAGACTACATGGTATCTGTGTTTGAATATAAAGATATATATAATATGGGAGACAAAAATAGATGCCTTCTTATGAACTTCCACTCATTAAAAATAAGTGGGTCCACCAGAGAATGTATGGGCAAGAGGAAATTTTCTATGACAAACGGGATTGCATTTCATCTCTTGGATAATAGAATTTGTCACTTTTATAAATTGGCATTATTAGCTGCAGAGGCGATGAGGTATTATGTATCAGACTCTGCCCACAAAAACCGAAATTTTAGTTGGTATCAACCCTGGGTCGGTAAAATTTCTTAGTGAGAATAGCTAACATTTATTTAACTCTTACAATATGCTGAAGACAATACACCTATTAACTTAGAACATCCCTAAGACATGGGCACTATCATTACTCTCCTCTTACAGATCTTTATTCCAAGTGAGGGCAAGACAGGCTGGGCAACTTGCCTAAGATCACACAGATGTGAAGCAGCACAGATATTAACTGAAGTTTGAGACTTGGAGATCTGGTTCCTGAAATGATACTCTTAAAACACATGTCAATGCCATTACTACTGTCTGTGGCCCTCTAACACCTCAATTCTTTTCCTCTCTTAACCTCCAGCCTAACTGTTGTTTAGAACAAAAATTCCTGGCTTTAACTGATGGAGAGAAGTCTTTTTGCTGATAGAAGTTGGAGATATAAAACATATATCTGTAATGACAGGCAGACATTTTTGTATGCCCTAATTCTTTAATATGGTTTATACTTTATGGCATACATATTAAATACTTTAGGTAAAATGGAACCTCTTATTTACAAGATCATTTATTTTTTCCATGGTTTAATAAATAGCTTCCTCAAATAATCATAGAATTCCAATTTTGAAGAACCCAAGCCATCATGGAAACCAGAGCCGCCTATAATGGTGCCAGGTGATGGTAGTTGGGCTTGTAACAGTGGCAGTGTTGCTTGTATGAAAAGAAAACTCCAAAGAACTTGACCTTATTTATTTACAAAGTCAGCCAAATTCCATGGCTTGGGGCCACTTAATGTTTTACTTTCAAATTCTGGAAGCTATTTTTTTAGACTGAAAAATACCAGTTAATCCCAACAAAATATTTTAAAGAAAAGATTTGTTTGGTGTTGATAACAGGATAATAGATATCAATTCTTGTTCAAAAATTGCTTAATGTGGTCACAATCGCTATCATAGAATTTCTTTCAGTAGCAGAAATATCTTGCCAAAAAACAAATATATTGTTCTAGGTGGGGGAGAAGGACATGATGACTTACTAAAGGGAAGGAAGGGGGAACGTACACTGAGGAACAATTAACGGTTTTCTCAGAATGAAACTGCTCATCCCTTCCTCGTATTGCCAACATGGTCAGTGAAGTGTAATGGAATTCGGAAATAATCCAAGCAAGAAATTGTTTTGTGGTATAAGCAAAGGCCAGAGTCACAGCCCGCATTTCACATGTCCCAGGAAGAGTTGACACAGCAAGAAGTGGAAGATGCTAGAGGAGTGTTTGACCCCTAAACACTTGCAGAAACCTAGAAGGTAGCTCTAGATTTCTACAAGCAAAAGGATTTGATGTTGGTTAGAAGCAATTTTGACTGTGATGTAGGTGGTAGAGAAGCCCTCGGCCTGGTCATACATGGGCCCCAGTGTTAATATTTGGAAGATATTACAGTTTGCATAGACATTTAAGATTTCTAGATATTTTAGGGTGCACAGAAAGAAAGGGAAAAAAAGTCACACTAATTATAACTGAAGTTATAAGAAGAAAAAGAAAACAAACTGGATATTTGAGTCTAGCCCCTATGAAAACACTTTATTTCCAATATATCTAATGACCTAGTGTGATAGGCAGCACTCATTGAACCTGGGGATTAGTATTTTGCAATTCAATAGAGGAGTGGTTCTCAATCCTGGTCGGACATTACATCTACCTACAGAGCTTCAAAATCAGCAACAGCATCATCATCAACATCATCCCAAACTGGGCATAGTGGCACACACCTGTAATCCCAGAACTTGGGAGGCTGAGACAGGAGAATCACAGGTTCAAGGACAGCCTCAGCAACTTAGGAAGTCTCTGTTTCAAAGTAAAAAATAAAATAGAGAGCTAATAGGTAGAATGCCCCTGAGTTTGATCCCCAGTACTAAATAATAATAACAATAATCCTAGTGGCTAAGCACTAGGATTTGCTAGGACTGGGGCTTAGACTTGGGTACTCTTTGTGCTAAATTCCAAACATTGAACAATTTTTATGCTTGGTCAGTGTTGAGAAGCATAGCATGCAAGAACATCATCTCACCAGTTGAAAAATTTAGGAAATGGCAAAATATTCAGATGTTTGTTATTTCTTTTGAGGATCTTCCAGCAATGTGGTAACTTGAATGTATTATTTTTCAAGTTTAGAATTGGATAGGATGAGGTGTAATCAGTATACTGCGAGTAAAAATAAAGTACTTCTAATTTTTGCAGATAAAATTGACCTTGAAGAAGTTAAACTAATAGAAGATTGAGTTATTTGGAAAAATGTGTCATAAATATAAGCCCTTGGGAAATCTTGACTTTAAAAAATATATAAGAAATTTGGATAATTTTCATTTCCATCTGCCAGGCAAAACATCTGAAAGTCCCTGTATATTCTTGCCAGGTGTGCTAAGAATACAAGGCTCTAGCTGGGCACAGTGGTGCATGCCTATACTCCTAGTATTTGGGAGACTGAGATAGGAAGAATGCAGGTGAGCCAGCCTCAGCAACTTAATGAGACCTTTGGAAACTTAGTGAGACCTTGTTGCAAAATAAAAATATTTAAAAGACTGGGGGGGTGTAGCTCAGAAGTTCAATCCCCAGTACCAAAAAATAAAAATTAAAAAAATCACTAATGACTCTTTTAAAAGAAAAAAAATCTAAAGGCATTGCAGCACAATCACCCTCCAGGGCAAAGTGCAGGTTTTCGTACTACCTGCTATTAAAGAAAGAAATGGAAGTTCTAAGCTCATTGTTCCTCAGCTGCAGCACATGCCCACCAGTTATGTAACATCCACGCAGCCTGTTCATATTGCCTCAGAGGGACTTGGCAGAACAAGGAAAACCAACACAAACACAAGGAGTATGCTGGTGACTGTGCTGAGAGTAGTAAAGGACCTTTATCTCTCTTTATCTGTGACCCAGGAGTCTCATGTCTTCTGCCAGACTGTACAAAACAGTTGCAATTTAACATATTAGCTTACAAGTGGAGCAAAAATCAAACCCCAGCCCCACCTCCCCCATACTCATCAAATACTACTCGGGTCTGAGATAATGTTGACTCCCGCTTGGATGATTGCAGGAGTTTCCTCATTGTTCTCCCTGCATCTATTCTTTCGTGGTCCATTCTCAACATGATACTCAGAATCATTTTGTTGAATGTAAGTCCAATCATGTCACTTCTCTCTGCAAAACACCTCAATGGATCCCTGTTTTATTCAGAACTGCACTACTCACCCTCCAACACTGCATGTTTTATTTTCTGCTTGTCTTTTTTTTTCTTAGCCCTTATAACTTATTTGTTTATTGTCTGTCTCCCGCACTAAGATGTAAGATCTGTGAAGGAAATTTGTGACTTCCAGAACCGTACTGATATATAGTAGCAATGAATATATGCTGCATCAATGAATAAAGAGGGCTTGTGAAAGAAACCAAAGAGTTACTAGACACAAAATAATAAGAAGGTTATTCAATATCCTAACATAGTTGAAGCAAAAGATGGATTTTAGGGATAGTAGATCATTATTTCTAGAAACCATTCTGCATAATATACAATCCTCAAACTTAGTGGCTTAAAATAGCTTCTTATTATTTCTCACTGTGCTATAATTTGACTCCCTTCAGTGGGTCAGCTCTTCATTGGCATCTCTCCGACATTTGTGGTGAAAAAAAGGATGGAACTACGCTCATCCAACACGGGCTTGACATTGAAGGTGGTTCACCCACAGGGTGATTGATACAGGGTCTTGGCTGGGAGCTTAGCCAAGTGGACAACTGAACAGCCCATGGTGTCCAGGTTCTGAGAAGAGCATCCTAAACGTAAGTGTTCCAAGAGTCAGGAAGAAAAAACTGCCAAGCCCATGAAAAGCCACATCTGAAACTAGCATGGTATCACTTCTGCTACGTTCCAGTGGTTAGAGCAGTCAAAGAGCTCATCCAGAGGGAGGAGATAGACATCATCTCCACCTCTTAGTGAAGTGCTGGCTGGAGAAGCATGTGAAATGGAGAGACTGTTGCAGCCGATCTTGAAAAACACTATCTGCCACACCATCTCCAAAAAAGAGTGGATTATGAAATGAAGGAGCACCAACTTAGCAATTTTCACATAGACTGAGTGAGGAAGAAATACTCTTTTAGTTAGAAATACTCTTTCTAACTAAAAGAGTGCTCTATTGTTAGAAAGTTGGATTTTACTTAGTTCCAGGGAACGTTGGTGATTTTCCCCCTTGTCTTAGGTACATATTCTTTTAAAACCATCCCTTGCCTAATCCTTTCTTCCCCCTCATAAAACCACACATTGGGCTCACCCTTGATATTGTCAGTGAAGAGTTCAAGTATTTCAGTCGTTGAGAAGGCAAATTAACACATTGGCCTCTTGATTTATATGTCTGTCTCCTTTAACTTTATTCAGTGTAAATCGATTCTAGACAATCTAATCTATTCTGACCTGCACAAAATCACATTTCTCCACATTACAAAACCATAAGCCACAGACCCCACTCACAAACTGCTACCTTACGAGGTGCCGCCCCAGCAGCCAGCTGATCTTCAACATCATACATCTCGCTTCAGCCTCAGAGCGAAGGCATTTCAACATGAATTATTTTTCTATTGAAAACCCCAAATCCTTTTGTTTTTTTGCCTATCAAGTATAGGGCAGTAATAGTTTCTCTATTCCATACATCTGATAATAGGACTCGATTTATTGCAAAGTTACATTTGTTCAGTTCTTGCTACGTGTTATGTACTATATTATATGTTTTATATGTATTATCGCGAAACAAGTGCAACCTCTTACAGATAAAGCAATTAAGTCACAAAAAAAGCTAAAGAAATTGTAAAAGCCACTCAGCTAGTGGTAGTGCTAAATGATTTTATTTTTAAAATTACCCACAGGCTACCTCACTTTATATTTTTTATTATTTGAAAATCCTCTCTGCAAGGCTCAAGAAAATAAGAATTGGATGCAGAAATTTTCCATCTGCAAAACTAGTGTCAAACTGGGTGAGGTTGTGTGTGCCTAAAGTCCCAGTGGTGTGTGCCTGAGACAGGAAAGAAAGGACTGCCACAGACCATGCTTAATTTCTCTCTCTCTCTCTCTCTCTCTCTCTCTCTCTCTCTCTCTCTCTCTCTCTCTCTTTCTTTTCTCAGTACTGAGGATTGAACCATTGAACCTAGGGGCATTCTACCTCCAAGCTAGACCCCAGACCCTATTTTATTTTGAAACAGGGTCTCACTAACTTGCTGAGGGCCTCACTAAATTGTGGAATTGTGGAGGCCGACCTTGAAACTGTGATCCTCCTTCTCAACCTCCCAAGAACAAGGATTAGAGGTGTGCATCATTATACCTGGTTCCATTTTTTTCTAAATGAATGCTTTAGTAAGTTACTACAATGTCAAGGTGAAGTAATATAACTTTCATTAAAATTAAGTGAAAAGCACATTGAATCCTAATGCCTAAAGCCCTGTATCAGTCAGACCTTATCAACAATTCTTCATTGGGCATCACACTTGAACTCATAGAAGCACTCCAGTTGACCATTTTGTGTCATCTTTGAAGGAGACTTACTGTTTCTAATGCGTTTTCATAGATAAAACTGAAGTAGCACTGTTTTAGTAGGATGCCTGCCTCCATATGGCTGAGATTAAAAATGCATATAACTACACATCTGTCAGAGTGGCTCATTTTTAAATGAGGCCTCAGAATGCTAAGTCAAGCTTCTGTTTGCTTATTTTGCTGTATGGTATCATTTGTTTTCTGAGCTCAGTACAATAGACATCTCTCTTTTTCTTCTTTCATGAATCTGTCAAATCTGATTTATTTGTCAGTCCCTGATATATATGATACATATAAATTGCACCCACATTTATTTCCTTTTCTCTCCCCTTCCCCAAAGTAATCACTTTTTATAAAAACTGATCACTTTTTACTTAGTAAAAAGTTATTTGAAGATGCCTGAAGGCAAGCCAAAGAATAGCAGAAGTCCTCAGAGAAATCTCGTATATATGGTGTGTGTGTGTGTGTGTGTGTTACTGGGATGAACCTAGGGACATAAAACCTCCAAGCTAAACCCCCCAGCCCTTTTTTAAATTTCTTTAAAGGGTCTCACTAAGTTGCTGAGGCTGGCCTCTGGGATCTTCCTGTCTCAGCCTCCCAATTACTCAGATTACAGGTGTGTACCATCACACCAGGCCTCATGTATATTTCACTTTATCCAGGAATGTACAAAGTATGTTTACACAATAAATGATTCTGTAAACAATTCAAAATGGACACTAGAGAAAGCCAAATGAAAAGTGTGCGTTTGGTCAAATCCAAGCAGAAGGATCGTGATTCAAAAATCACTTTGGAAAGAGTTGAAATTACTTTGTTCAGAGAGCATACACTGCTTTGTGAAATTCAGGGAAAACCCAAGGAAGAAATACATAAAAAGTAATTGCTATTCTTGTACAAATCACATAATCCCTTTGCATGGATCAGCCACACAATATAAACAAACAGCCTTTATATCTTCCTCCCCTGAGTCGGCCTTACTTGGCAAGGATATGCATTCCAGTTGATAAGGGTGACTTAGTCTAGCTGGAAAATAGACTCATTTTATTCCCCAATGACTACTTTTCAAAGACCTTTGTGAGACTGACTTTACTTTCATGATTGCTAGGCATGCCTTGAAAGACTGAAAAAAGTACTGTTTTCAAGAGAGTTCATAAGAGATATGCTGTGCATATCTTTTTCTATCTTACAGAGAACTTTGACTCTTTGTTTTAGGTTTCAGGGAAAGATTCTCCCCAGTCACACTGAGTACACTCTTTCTTTCCAAACATTTTACCATGTTTAACTTAAAGTTTATTTCTATACAAATAGAAAGAGTCCAAAGTTGCTCTAGTAATTGTTCTTAGTAAATATTCTCACACTGTGGTCCTTTATATACATATAAACAAAATTTGGAGCCGGGCAAGAGAATTCTAGTTGCTCTTTTGGTAGATTTGGAAGAACATCATCCTGACTCCCCTTCAAGTAGGATGTTGTCCAGCTGTGGGCAGGCTGGTCAGGGAAGTGGGCAAGCTCTCAGCTGCTTCAAGGTCAGCCCCAACTTCAGAGAAGGCCTTGCCAGGGCACAGCCTTTCCAAGGTAGCTCACATCCATCGATGGTGTGAAATAGGAGTTTAAAGGCCTGGCTAATCTGAACCATCAAAGGACATTGAGAGATGATCTATTATCCAGAGTTCCCAACAGGTTGATCAAGACTTTGAGGGTCTTAGATTGCAGCTGGACTTCTCCTCAAATCTGCTATCTCCCCATTTCTTTCAAGGCTGTTGATCCTTATGAAACATCCTGTACCCAAAACAAAGTCTTGGCATCTCCTTCTAGAAAGACAAACCCTGAGTTATTTTAACTCTTTTTTTTTTTCATTAACAGTACATAGATAGGGCTTTTCCTGTGATCTTGATATTGAAGATTGGAAACCACAGTGGAGAATCAAGAGGTCAACAGTCCAATATAAACAAATTGGGGACCCCCTTCTCTTCCCAGACTTTTTCCTGATCAAACTGGCCTTGTTACACCTACTATTACCCCAGGTCGTAGGGGGACAGGAAAGGAAGATTTACTGGGATTGGTGTTCCTTTTCTATTCTGTCTTCTGTGGGAGAGGTAGAGAGTACACCTCTGCCCTAATCCAATTCAGGGCCCCCAAAAAATCACTCATAGGGATTCAGAATAACTTTGATAAGGGAAGTCTCACAGCTCATTCTCCCGCTGATCTGCTATTGTGCTGACTTAAGGGGCAGAGGATATGGGATAGGAGGGGTCTAGGAAGTGGCAGAATTGAGAAACTTGTGGCGTGTGTGTATGAGTTGCTCAGTCATTGAATAGACACAATTCTAGCACCATTTGAGGACTATCTTAGTCCCATCTAAAAGGTCTGGTCACCTGGGGAAAGAACTACAGTAGGCAAATTGATGGGGTAGACTGCTAGTAAAGGGAGCTAAGAGGACGGAGGTCCTCCCACAATACCTCTGCTTCCGGGTCTAGACAGCAGAGACCCCATCCAACCCACCATGGAGGGACACACAAGAGAGCCCCATGGGTGCCTGCATTTCAACACTTTCTTCTCAGAAAGCATTGGTGGCCTCTCTCTGTCAGCCATGAGAGGATGTCACAGTGCAATATTAGAAGTGCAACACACGTTCTGTTCTGTTCCTGTCTCAACCCTGGGGAGTAAAGAACTTGAGGTGGGATGAGGTGGAGGAGGGCAAAGAGCTGTCCCCAAAGCATTCTTGTCCCTCTCTGTTCAGTCTCTCAACAAAAGCCTGGTGGTTTGGGGGAGGGGGAGAGGAAGGAGAACATAAAACTGATGTAGGACCAAAGGTTTAAATTGGATTGAAATTTTTATGCCTACACGTGACAAGAAAACCACAAGTTTTGTGGTAGAGGCCATTGAAAGGTCTGAAGGAGAGCCACACCACAGGCAGCTGTGGACAGTGATGGAGAAAAGTGGAGCTGTTTGTTCTCTGCACCTCATCAAACTTCCACTCCAACTAGCTGGGGTGCTGGTTTCCAAACAATTGTTTCAGAATGTTTGCCCAACAGATGGACATGAGTTTTCTTAATAGTGATGTACTATCAAAAGGTTGAATTTCCTACCTTATTCTTAGTAACTCTCTTACTATAAGAAGATAGGCATTGTGGAGAAATGGAAAAAATACTTAGGATAAAATTAGAATATGCTAGATGTACGTAGAGTCATTGAAATGACTTCCTGAAGTTGACCAAAAGGTGAGAGAAATAGGTCATTGAAAATTAGCTAAAACTACATCTCATTGCCCTTCAATGTTTCATGGAAGCCTTAAACCTCATAACTGTTCTTCTCTGTTGCTTTTCTGCATAACTTTCCCATTACATGGGCCACACCAGTGACCTGGACAGCACCCAGAGCTCACACTTTCAGAATATTGACAACTCTTGCCTACCACCACCAAAACCCTCAGTCTGCCCTTCTTCCTAGTCTCCCCACAGCTCCCCTGCTTTCCCATCCTGCCTAGACCAAGGGTCATGCCAGTACCAGCCCTGGATCATGCATGGAGTGGGAGACAGATCAGAGACTGAAATGAGATTGTTCTGATTGAATAAGACCTGAATTGCCAACCCTGAGTATCCCGGAGAACTTGAGTGGTTGTGTAAGAAAGGAAAGTCTAAACCAAACAAGACACATCTTCACGGAGCCTTTGTTTTACTTCCAAGATAGAAAATAATTTCAGCTGATAAGATACTGAAAATATTACGTTAGTAGTATTAAGCCAGGTGCAATGGCACACACCTGTAATCACAGTACTTGGGAAGCTGAGAAAGGAGGATGGCAGGTTTGAGGCTAGTCTCAGCACGTTAGTGATACTCTCAGCAAATTATCAAAATCCTGTTTCAAAATTAAAAAAAGGGCTGGGCTGTGGCTCAGAGGTGAATGCATCCCAATCACTTGTGTGTGTGTGTGTGTGTGTGTGTGTGTGTGTGTGTTGTATACAATTCCCAGTGTACATATGCATGTGTGTGTAGTGGTAGTAGAAATAATAGCAGTAACAGCAGCAGCAGCAATAGTAATAGTAGTAGTAGTAGTAGTAGTAGTAGTACCTTTTTCTTGATTTCAAAGTTAAACCATGATACTTGCAAAAAAAAAAAAAAAATCAGCTGGCAGGTTCAAGGCTAGCAGCAGACCACACTCAGAGTAAACTTTCTTCCCTGTATTTTCTGGAGCTGCTTTGTTAGGAAAGGTTGGGGTAGATAAGTCTGTGTAGAAGGGATAACAGGGCAGGTAACTTGTGGGTCCCAAAGAGCAGCATGTGGGAAGCATTCACAGTAGAGTTTGGATATGAGGAGTCTGAGTCAAAAACCAGCAGAACTGAGATCAAGAAGGAAGCTGGCAAAGATGAAAGATGGGTGCCAATGTCACAAAAGAGCTTTTCCTGGTGCAAATGATGTAAATCCCTATCATATTTCCTATTGCTGCTGTAACAAATTCTTACAAACCCAGTAGCTTGAAACAACACAGTTTATTCTACAGTGATCTCACTAGGCTAAACCCAAGATATCAGTAGAACTGAGATCCTTCCAAAGGCTCCCAGACAGTATCTGTTTTTCACCCTTGCCAGCTGCCCATACTTCTTGTTCATGGACCCTTTCATCTTCAGAGCCAGTTATATCATCATCCTGACTTATGCTCCTGACATTGTACCATTTTCTCTGACCCTCCAGTGTCCCCCTTTCCCTTAGAAGAACTATGATGATTACACTGGACCCAACCAGAAAATCCAGAATAGTCTTTCCATCTCAAGATCCTTTTATCATATCTGCAAAGTCTCTTTTCCATATATGAAAATACATTCACAGGTTCCAGAGAATATAAGACAAGGACATCTTTGAAGGGCAATTTTTCTGCCTCTCACACAAGGAGTTGTAATGTTGATACTGCAAAATGTTTGAGGCATGAATATACTCCAACACAGCAGTGAGGAGTGGCAGGTCCACAGATATTAGACAAATCTTCCAAGGACACATAATTATGGGGCCAGGCCTAGGGTCCCTTTTATCTCGATGCCTATAATAGGACTATATTATTATAAAGAGTCTAGGAAAATATTTAGACACCTCTAATAGACTATATGTATTGCCATATATGAAAGAAAATATAAAAATATGAATTGGATACATTGCTTAAATGTCTGTTGCTCTGACTGCAGGGGGCAAGCTAAGGTGACCTTGAGTGATACAGCATCTCTGGAGGTTACCCTGCTCCCAGGACTCCTCACCAAAGAAGGCAGGGGGGAAATCGTGCACAGTTCCAGCCATGTCCTGCTACTGCTTATGTAGTGGACATTTAAGCTGAAGAAGTGTGAGGGGAAAAAGCCCCAGCCATCACCCTGTCCCTGGGTGCACAAGGTGAGGGGCATTGCTGAGATGTCACTCCTGGGTGTGCGCTCTCACAATAGGGGCAAAGAGAAACTCCACAGTCTGTCTGCCAGCACACGTAAACAATTCCCCACACCTTGTCTGAACATGCACCACCATGATGACTAGGGGTGAGTGCCATAGTGGGGGTGCTGTATTCAAAATTTTTAAAAAATCAAAGTTAGCTTATTATAGATAGCTTATCAAATTATAACTTATTATAGTTAAATTAGGACTTAGCACACATTAACTGAACATTCTATCCAAGAGCCGTAGAGCACACATTCTTTTCACCAGTGCATGGAACTTTCTTTAGAATTGAACATGTATTAGGCCATAAGGCAAGTCTTAACAATTTCAAGAAATGGAAATCACATTCTATATCTTTTTCTGTTAACAATGGAATGACACTAGAAGTCAACAACAAAAAGCTTTATGCATGGAGACTGAACAGTACACTTTGGAACAAAGGAAGTAAAAAGGGAATTTAAAAAATTTCTTGAAACAAATGAAAGGCTAACATAACATACCAAAACCGGTGTGATACAGCAATAGCAGTACCAAGAGGAAAGTTTATAGCAATGAACCGCCTACATAAAAACAAAAGAGAAGGATTTTAAGTAAACAACCCCATGAAGCATTTCAAGGACTTATAACAGAATAAACAAATCCAAAATTAGCAGAAAGAAATAACAAAAATTGGAGTAGAAATAAATAGAGGCTAAGAAAAAACATGAGCGATAAATGAAAACCAGTTGCTTGTAGCAGCAGGCAGGGGGACAGAAGGGTGACTGTTAGATGAACAATGCAGGTTGCACGCAGGGATAGAAATATCACTGAATCACAAATATATGCCAGCAATGTGTGTTTAAAAATAAAAATATGTATTTTAAATGCATCAAATTTCATGAAACCTTCATCACAATCTAGTAAGGTCAGTGTCATTGGCCCCTGGACACTTGGGGAAGCAACCTCAGGAAGGCTTGCCAATGGGAAACATCTGGGAAATACCCGAGGTAGAATTAAATACCATTATTACTGCTTTTCTATAACTGATTGATCTTCTAAGTTCTTATGTGTCTCAAATTAGAGGAATACTTTTAAACATTCAGAATTAAAGGAAGAGAAAATGTGCAGGAATGTAGAAAGACAAATAATTCAATTTTTGGATAAGGATTTTAGAGAAATTCTTTTTGTCATATCAAAATCCCCAACAAAACACACACATGCTAAAAACAAAGTATGTTGCCTTATTCTCCAAACCATTTCCCAATCAAATAGATAAATATGATGTGGCATGGAATGTTCAAACAGATTTATACATACTTCATCTATGTGAAACTGTGATAAAGTTCTTCAAGAATAGTTACAAAGTCCTAACCACTGTATTTCCATAGTGATTAAAGCAGAAGGGAAAGTTTGGGAAGAAAGGACTTCTACAGACGATGCTTAATTTCACTCTCGCTCTATTTCTCTCTCTCGTATTGAAGAATAATAGATGACAATCTTTTTTCTGTTTGTTTGTTTGGGGTTTTTTTGTTGTTGTTCTTATATGCATAGGAAGGTAGAGAAATGCCTTTTTCATTCAAGAAACTATAGCAGCTAGAGAAGGCCAAATTTGGAGAAGCCACTTTGAGACTAAACATGAGGAGAAAGGTCAGGAAATGGCTAGGAGGTGGTTAATTTAGGTGCTAAGACACAGAGATTTATCCAGCATTCTAAGTAACTAAGTAAAAGGAGAAAAGACTCTGGCTCACTTGTGAAGTACCAGGTGGCATATGAGCTAACTCTTTCTTCCCTACATCATTGGAACAAGGTTAAAGGAGATTGTGGCAGTTTGACTAATCTAGCAAATTGTGATTCCCCTCCCTTTCCACTGTATGCAGAATATACTTCCCTACCTGGATGGTATTGGGTTTGGCCATGAGATTTTCTTACACCTATGGAACATTAACAAACTATATACAAGTAGAAGCCTTGAGCGTCTTGTGCTGTTTAATGACTTAATGATCTACCATGGAAAGAATGTGCCACCAGAGAGTGTCTGCCCTTTTGGCTGAACTTCAGAATGAGATGCATGAAGTTCACGTGACCCAAGAGCTACTGGGAAGTTCACATGACCCAAGAGCTATAGGTTCAAGGAAACAAGAGACACATGTCCCTGACAAGAACCCAAGAAACAGCCTAGAACCTAGAAGCCAAACTTAAGACCCAGAGACATAAGTGTAAGTGGTAAGTGCTGGCTTTTGGAATGGATTTTATGCAGCATTATAGCAATAGCTGATTAAGAAAAGTTATACTCCCGAAATGCATCCCTGTCAAGTACTAGAATCTACAAGGAAAGAAAAGTCCTATTTTCATTAGTTACTCTTTATAAGTGTCTCTGTAAGATGTGCGTGTGTGTGCGTGTGTGTGTGTGTGTGTGTGTGTGTGTGTGTGTGTGCACACATCCTTTGCTTATTGAAGAATATTTATACACATTTAACAATCTACCATTATATATGTAGTTAAAGTTTGATGTATAGTTATTTTTTTAAATTCTAAAGAGTAGAAATATTTTAAAAAGTTAATTTTGACAAGATAAGTAGGGAAATCATATGCATTTTAATAATTTGATATAAACAAAATTAAAACCCTATGGGGAAGACTTACACCTACAGGAAGATGGATAGGCATTCTTTTACCTCTTTTTACTGCTACATAAAACAAAACACCCTAGTTATTATATCTGCAACAATTTGTGTATTAGTAGGGTTTCCCAGAGAGACAGAACCAATAGAATACACCTGCAAGAGGGGGCTCATTAGATTGGCTCACGCAGTCACAAGGCTGGAAAGTTCCATAATGACCATCTGTAAGCTGGAAAGTCAGGCAAGCCAGTTAGAGTGGTTCTGTCGAATAAATTAGAAATCTCAGAACAAGAGAGACCAACAGTGCAGCCCTAGCCCAAAGTTGAAGGCTGGAGAGCCCCCCAGAGGGCCACAGTGCAAGTCCCACAGTCCAAAGACCAGAGAACCTGGAGTCTGGAGTTCAAGGACAGCAGCTGCAGAAAATGCACCTGCTCTGGGAGGAATAGCTAAGGAGAAAGGGAGCCAGGAAAGGAAGAAGGCGAGGCAGGTGAGAGACATGGAGGAGTGAAGGGGTGGAGGAGAGGTGGGAGAGAGGAGAGAGGAAGGAGGAGCAACAAGATGACAGAGTAAGAAAAACCCAATAGCCTGCAAAGGGCCAGGAAAGAAGCAGCGGAGAAAAAACAGAAAACCGTTCTGTAGTAACCACTCTGCTCCAGCTAAATGACACAGAAGAGCTATGGTTCTACACCTATCCAGTCACCAAGGCTGAACAGAGAGCCTGGGCTCATGCTTTGCCAGGCTCTAGTGAGATGTCTTCATGTTGCCACAGGGCGGTAGCAGAAAAAATCAAAGAAGGACCAAGAGTATTTTATGTTGAGTTAACAAGGGCCCTTCCCACCCTTTAGTGTCTGAAGAGGCCACATTGGGTACGCCTCTTGTCTCTGATAAAGTGGTGTCAGTGGAGGTCATGGTGAGGGGGGAACGAACAAAGTACTCCTATCCCTCCCAGCCAGGCAGGTTCAGTGGAGGACCCTGGGAAACCAGAACCCCTGTGCTGACCAGCAACAAGTCCTGCTATCTTAAGGAGGAGGTGGGCATATGGGTGGCACCAGCTTTCAGGTGGGGGAGATCAACTCCTCTCCTGCATACTCTCTCCAGGCCCCCAGTCAACTGTGGTGCCTACCGGCAATGAGGGGGGCTTCCCCACCCCATCCACTCGGACCTTGGTGTTAATCTGCTCTGCAAATACCCTCATGGATGCACACACCCAAAAAAGTGCTTTTCCCAGTTTTCAGGTATTCCTTAATTCAGTCAAGTTAATATGTGAAATTAGCCACCTCATTGGCATAATGAATTGGTAAATAAAATTTTTCGAAAGGTTGTTATGTGGACTGAACTCTTAGACTAAGCACCAACAGACCAAACCAATATGGAGGTAATTACAGTAGCTGCACTCCAATTAACTGCAGGAGATTCTGGAACCAGTTAAGCACTTAAGCTGTAAGCAATTAAGTTGTCTCCAGTCCTCGCTCCTGGTTTCTATGAATGCCATCAGGCCATAGCATAGGTTGTAGGTCTTAGCACCTGCACTGGTCTAGGAGCTGCCTGATTCCTGAATTTTTTATTTTTTATTTTTATTTTTGTACTAGGGGCTGAACCCAGGGGCATTCTACCTCTGAGCTACACCCCCAGCCCTATATTTTATTCTTTATTTTTTGAAACAGGGTCTCACTAAGTTAGGGAGGGCTCCACTAAGTAGCTGAGACTGAGCCTCCCAAGTACTGGGATTACAAGAATTTGCCACCATGCCCGGACCCTGAATTATTTTTTTGTTGTTTCATTCTGTTTTTCTTTGCACAAATAAACTTTACTAAACTTAATTAATTTGGGTGGTACTACCCCCAGCCCTTTTTATTTTTATTTATTTATTTATTTATCTATTTATTTATTTCTTCACGTGGTACTGGAGATTGAACCCAAGGGTATTATACAGCTGAGTTACAACCCCAGCCCAATTTAATTTTAATTTTGAGACAAAGTCTTGCTGAGTTTCTGAGGCTGGCCTCACACCTGCGATGCTCCTGTGTCAACCACCCATGTCCTGGGGTTACAGGTGTGAATGACTAAGCCTGGCTTAAGTAATTTTCCTTTTCTTAGACAATAACATTAGACTGTAATTGGTTATATATACACAATTCCTAGAGCAGCCATTAAAAAAGCTATAGAAAGAGAAATAATAAAAAACACTATAGACAAATCAAAATGGACATCTAAAAGATGTTCAAGTTATCAACAGGAAATAGAAAAATAGAGGAGAGAAAAAAAGAAAGAAAAATAACAAGTAAATTGAAATTCTAACATTTGAATTGAATGTAATGGCTTAAATTAAAAGACAGATATTGGCAGAGTGATCCATGTCAATGGTTACACACACACGCACACACACACACACACACACACACACACACAAAGTGACTCAGTTATATGCTATCCACAAAACATTCCTTTCAAATATGACAATATAGGCAAACTGAAAGTAAAAATAGGAAATGATATACCATGGGGACATTAATTAAAAGGATAGAGGAGTACCTATATTAATAGCAGATGAGGTAGATTTCAGAGCAAAGAAAGTTATTGAAAACATTAGACAAAAGGGTCAGTCCACCAAGAAGACATTGCAATCCTAAATGTGTGGTCATCAAACAACAGAATTGTAAGGTCTGTGAAGCAAGAATTGATAGAGCAAAAGGAGAAACAAAATTTGCAACTATAGTTGGAGACTTCAGCCCTTTTTCAATAATTGACAGAACAACTACACATATGACCAGCCAGGATATGGAAGAACTCAGCAATACGGCTAATGTACAGAATCTAATTGATGTGTGTAGAACACTCACTGAATGAACAGAAGAGTACACATTCCATGAACATATACTAAGTGAGGCTATGTCCTGGACCATAAGACAAGCCAACAATTTCTAAAAATTGAAATCATATGGGTTGTGTTTTCAAACCACAAAATCAAACTAGAAATCAGTAACAGATGGCTGGAAGCTAAATAAGTTGATCTCCTGGAATTTGAGAGTAGAAAAGTGGTTAGCAGAGGCTGGTAAGGTTGAGGAGGAGAAGGGATAGACAGAGATTAGTTATTGAGTACAAAAATACACTTAGGAATTGTTGCAAGGTGACCCCCAGAGACACACCAGACTCCATTTGTGCCAAAGAGGTCGCTTTATTTACCAGCCACCGGCTGGCCAGGATGAGTAGCCTAGAGATCATCTCATGGAACTTTGGTGTAGGCCAGTTTTATACCCTTTGGTTACAGAGTTGGGGGTATGGAAAATCATTGCATTGTTTTACAAATCAGGTGCTTAGGACACACAGCTTATCTTATTTAGAAAGCTAATAGCAGTTAACATTCCTTTTTATGTACTGGTTTAGTTTCTGTTTGCCCCTTTAGTCAAAGAGGGTTAGGAGAACTTGCCTAAGACTTTTACCAAAAAATGGATGCATGCTGTTTCAGAATATGTTCTAGTTTTCTATGGTATAGTAGGGTCACTATAGCAAAGAATAATTTATTGTATATTTCAAAATAGCTAAAAGAAAGGATTTTGAATGTTATAAATGCAAAGAAATGATAAATGTTTGAGGTGATAGATATGCCAGTTACTCTGATTTGGTCATTATACATTGTATATGTGTATCAAAGTATCACACTATATCCATAATTATGTACAATTTTATGTTAAATAAACTTTTAAAAATAAATCAATAAAAAGATGACAAGAAAATGTCAAATACTCATAAACTAAAAATATACTGCTAAGTAATCCATGAGTAAAAGAGCAAGCCTCAGGGAAAATTAAAAAATAAATTAAAAAAACACTGAACTGAAGGAAAATGAAAATGTGACATATTAAAATACATCGAACCCAGTTAAAGGAATGCCAATAGGAAATTTCTGGCAGTAAATGCATACATTAAGAAAAGGAAAAATCTATGTTCCCACCTCAAAAAACCTAGAAAGAGAAGAGCCGATAAATCCAAGCAAGGAAAGTAAAAGAATAATGAAGAAAAGAAATTGGTACAATTGAAAACAAGAAAATGGTTGAAAAAAAAAACAAATAAAAGAAAAAGCTGGATCTTTGAAAAAATCAGTTAACATTGGTTTACCTCTGCCATGATGAATAAGGACAATAGAGAGAAGACACAAATCACCAATGTCAGGAACAGAACCGGGAATGTCACTACAGGCTCTGTAAACCCCAAAATAATAATCAACACTACTACAAAAAGTTCTATACATATAAATTTGACAAGTTAATTGAAATGGGTCAATTCCTGAAAAAGTAAAAACTACCACAACTCACTCAATGAGCTAGGTCATGGAAAGTGCCTAAAACTATTAAGAAAATTAAGTTCAATATCCACTCATCTGTTGACAGATACCCAGGTTGGTTCCATAGTTTGGCTATTTTGAATTGTGCTAAAAAACTAGGACTAGAAATGTAGCTCTGTGATAGAGCAAGACTCTGGATTTAATCCTCAGTAGAGCAGAGGAGAACAAGAAGGAGGAGGAGGAGGAGGAGGAGGAGGAGGAGGAGGAGGAGGAAGAAGAAGAAGAAGAAGAAGAAGAAGAAGAAGAAGAAGAAGAAGAAGAAGGAGAAGAAATCATACAACCCAGATATTGCACACCTGAGAGTTTATTCCAGAGAAATTAAAATTCATGTTCGCACAAAAACTTGTATATGAACATTTATAGCAGTTTTACTCCTAGTAACCAAACACTAGAAACAACACAGATGTCTTTCAGTAGCTCAATGGTTAAGTAAACGGTGAATATTCACCATGAAAAACTGCTTATTAGTTGAAGCGAATGAAGTATCACTATAATCTGGAAAATCTCTAGAGAATTATGCTGATGGTTAAATGACAATACCAAAAAGTTCCATAGTTTGTGACTCTAACTTCTTCTTCTTTTTTTTTTTTGTATGTGTGTGTGGTGCTGGGAATTGAACACAGGGCCTTGTGCATGCTAGGCAAGTGCTCTACCACTGAGCTACATCCCACATCCTTACATGATCTTATAATAAGAATGTCGTAGAAATAAATAACAAATTAATGGCAGTTTCAGGGTGAGAAGAGTTGGTTGTGAATAAGAAATGAGTTTGACTATAAATGGGTAACATGGGAATCCTTGGCACCATGGAACTATTCTCTATCTTGGTTGTATCAGGATCAATATCTTGGTTGTGATATTATACTATAATTTGTAATGGTTTGCCATTGAGGGTCAAGGATATTGAAGGTTTTTAAATTATTTCTTTCCCATTTGTTTCCTTTTGACTACATATGAACTTATAATCACCACAAAATATTTTATTTTCAATCTATGCATTTACTTAATTGGTTAGTTATTTTTGGTCATATTTGAAACCTGTGTTTCAGAGCCTCAAAATAGCATCTATTTATTTCCTTTGTAGGTCATAATGAATGAAAGAGAATGGGTTGGGAAGAGGTACAGAAGAAAGAAAAATTATTTAAGAAATGTTTACCTTAAAGCCAGACGCACACTTGTAATCCCAGTACTTGGGAGACTGAGACCCGAGGATCTGGGTTTGCAGCCAGCCTCAGCTACTTAGAGAGGCCCTCCACAACTTAGTAAGACACTGTTTTCAAAATTAAAAAATTACAAAATAGGACTGGTGATATAGCTCTGGGTAGAATGTTCCTGGGTTCAATCCCCAGTACCAAAAAAAAAAAAAAAAAGAAATGTTTACCTTACACCAACTATGTGCCAAAAATTATATTATGCAGGGAAGAATCAATGGTAGCAAAACCAGAGCGCCTACCTTCATGTACGTAAACATACACTCACAAATATAAACAAGCATACTCATTTAGAATGTATATATAATTATTTTAATAATGACTTCTCATTTCCTCAAATACATCAGTGTTATTAATATATTTACGTAATTAAGTTAAACATTTAAACATTTTTATGGGTTAATATAATCATACATCTTAATGAGGTACAAGCTGGTAAAGGCATACATACACACAGCACTCATTTAACCCTTCCCTAATTCCCATCCCCTTCCCTCCCCTCTCCATCTTTCTCATGTTCAACTTAGTGGTTGATTTTATATGTTTGTGAATGTACATCATGTGCATTGGGGTGTTTCCCTCTCCCCCACTTGTGGCATTACCTTAACCAGTAAGGTCTAAGAGCAAGGCTTAGCCTTCTAAATAAGGGATGTGTGACATTTCTCACTTTACATTATTCTATTCTAGAAATTTGGGCTTTGCTTCCACATTAAAAGATTTTTTTTTAAGAGGCTCAAGATGCTGTACAGAGTTAGTCATCAAGGAGAACAAGGCCTAGGCCTGGCTCAGAGGTATCCATTAACTCTACAAATACCAGCAGCTGAGTCAAGAGAACTTAGGTTTCTTATAAGTAAAGGAAGCTTCAAGACAGAGAGCTTGCCAAACTCTCCGCTTACCTAAAACTTATTAACTAGCTACCTTCTAGCTGCCTGAGCAAATAGGAAAGATTTATCTAATGAATAGTTTCTTCTTCGCTATCAACCTTTAACCCCACTCCTCCTTCGCTGTTAACCTCTAACCCTGCTCTCTACTAAAAGAATAATTCATTTACACTTTTGTATTTTTGTAAACTTCTGCTGCTCCCCAAATCTTAGCAAACACTATGGGAAACAGCCATTCTAGTTAAAAATGTACCCACTTAACTCTAGGGAAAAACAAGGCTGTAAAAATTCTTGTTTTTGTATACCTTGTTGTGATGAGCATATATAACACTCATGAGGTGAATGAAAGACAGATGCGTCTTAACATATATGGTGTGTAAGTGTACTCTCACTCACTCTCGACCTCATCTCGATCCCCACCTAACGAGGGACCCCCAGACTACCGCTTTGAGGGCTGGCCCCCGACAAGTGATGTCCAACGTGGTGGCCCCGTTTAGGTAAGTTTCCCCTACCAATTTTTTTTCATTTTTTAAAATTTTATTGTGATTGAGACAGGTAGACCACCAACAATTATCTTCATCTATTTCTAATTAATTGGATATAGCTGTACCTTAAAAAAAAAAAGCTAGTAAAACTAATCAATGTTTTATCAAACATATTAAAGGACATAGAAATCTTCCTGGTCCTCTTGCTACAGGTAATGCATTAGCTAATAAAGTTACAAAAAGTGTAGGTACTATGTTAAAAGCTATAAAAAGCCATAAAATACATCATAAAAATTCAAAAACATGAGCCGGGTGTGGTGGCGCATGCTTGTAATCCCAGCATTCGGGAGGCTGAGACCGGAGGATCCGAGTTCGCGGCCAGCCTCAGCTACCTAGTGAGGCACTCCGCAACTTAGTGAGACTCGGTTTCAAAATAAAGAATAAAAAAAAAAAAATAGGGCTGGGGGTATAGCTCGGAGGTAGAATGCCCTTGAGTTCAATCCCTAGTACCACAAAAAAAAAAAAAAAAAAAAAAAAAAAAAAAAAAAAAAAAAAATTCAAGAACATTACAAATGCTTTATTCTTCAACTAAAAAAAATAAGCTAGACAAATAGTACGTAAAAATTTTTTGCTACTGCCCATACTGGAGAAGCATATAAGGATGTCATGCAACATTCGTTTGCTGCTTTCACGTATATGGGAAACCCCAATCAGCTTAAAACAGATAATGCTCCTGCTTATACTTCTGCCAGCTTAAAAAATCTTTGTAATACTTTAAAAATTAAACATTCCACTGGAATACCTTATAATCCCCAAGGACAAGCTATAGTTAAAAAAGCCCATCAAACATTCAAATAAAAAAAACTAATTCAGAGCTAAAATATGCCTCTTAATCATCTAAATAAAAATACAAAAGGCATTACAGTAATGCAAAAACACTCTGATATACAAATAAGGCCTTCTCAAACTATGATACAATGGAAAGATTATTAACTGCGGGGCGAGGATGATGTGCTTGTATTTTCCCACAGAGTGCAAAAGTTCCTCTGTGGATACCCGATAGGTTTATCAGATATGCCTGGTCACCGTCGCAACAGCAACTGCCAGCAGCCTTATCCCGAGACCTCCTGGACGCAGGATGAGATGCTCAGCGCTCAGATGTCCAGTCTTCATCTTCATCATTCGAGACAGGCTCAGTCAACCATCGAAGCTCCTCTCCCCACTTGGGGACAGATTAAGAAGCTGACTTCCAGAGCTCAACAAATTGCCTCACTTGATCAGTCACCACCTACACCTGAAAAGGTTTTTCTGGCAATGATAGCGTTGCTAAGTTGTCAGATGCTAAATGTCTCAGCTAATCAAGCTTATTGGGCTTACTTTCCTGATCCTCCCCTGTTAAAGGTCTCAGATTGGGCCACAAAAGACCTTAAGATATTTACCAACAATCCTAAATTAATGGGAGGATCTTCTGATTCTTTTCTACCTGTGAAAAGTAATAATCTAAAAAGTTTTAAAACTTTCAGTGACCACACCCCTCTGTGCTTTACTACATTGGAAAGCTTACCTGGATGTTTAAGAATATCTTATAAATCTTTTCATACTGACTCCCCTACTACCACTAAAGGTGTAAGGGCTTTGTGGGAGTTACAGCTTGCCTTCCTGGGTCCTATTTATGAACGTGATAATTCTGTTAAAAAATCACCTCCTATAGATAGCACTCCATACAAAAAATTTCTAAATAATAGAGATTTATATGGGAATAATATGGGACCTAAAAATCTGCCTCATTGGTTTGACTGTGTTTTTCCAAAATATGCTAATGTTTATTTTCCTTATAATGCTTCTACTGCCATTTATTATTGGTCTGTTTCTTCTCCAAAACATGACTATAAACAGTATATAATTAATAATAAGCACAAGTTCAATATTACTAATATTCATTTTACTCCTGAAGATACTGTGCATAGATGGTTTACTCCTGATTGGGTTCCTCCTATATTTTATGCTGAATCTGACTCTCATGTAACTGGAATTCAGCCTAGTCTCTTTACATCTGTGTTTCACCTTTGCTTTACAACAGTTCTCAGCACTCCTGGCCACAGATACAAAACCATTTTTTAGGAATATGGAATAATACTAATATAGCGCCTGATCTACAGGCATTGCAGGATCAACTTAAATATATTAGCCGAGATTATTTAGATGTTAGCTCTACTGCTGAAATAGCCTCTGATTTTTTTACCCAGCTTTCTAAACAATTGGACATACGTTCATACATGGGTTATGGAGTATCTCTGGCTCTTGCATTCTTACTGTTCATTATAATTTGTTCATGTTTTCCAGTCATCATCCGACTAGCCTCACATTCTATCAAATCACTTGCCATAGAGGTGGAAGCGATTAAATTAAAAAATAAAAAAGGGGGAAATGCAGTGTTACCTTAACCAGTAAGGTCTAAGAGCAAAGCTTGGCCTGCTAAATAAGGGACATGTGACATTTCTCGCTTTACATTATTCTATTCTGGAAATTTGGGCTTTGCTTCCACATTAAAAGATTTTTTAAGAGGCTCAGGATGCTGAACAGATTGAGTCATCAAGGAGAACAAGGCCTAGGCCTGGCTCAGAGGTATCCATTAACTCTACAAATACCAGCAGCTGAGTCCAGAGAACTTAGGTTTCTTATAAGTAAAGGAAGCTTTAAGACAGAGAGCTTGCCAAACTCTCCGCTTACCTAAAACTTATTAACTAGCTATTTTCTAGCTGCCTGAGCAAATAGGAAAGATTTATCTAATGAATAGTTTCTTCTTCGCTATCAACCTTTACCCCCACTCCTCCTTCGCTGTTAAACTCTAACCCTGCTCTCTACTAAAAGAATAATTCATTTACACTTTTGTATTTTTGTAAACTTCTGCTGCTCCCCAAATCTTGGCAAACACTATGGGAAACAGCCTTTCTAGTTAAAAATATACCCACTTAACTTTAGAGAAAAACAAGGCTGTAAAAATTCTTGTTTTTGTATACCTTGTTGTGATGAGCATATATAACACTCATGAGATGAATTAAAGACAGATGCATTTTAACATATATGGTGTGTAAGCATACTCTCACTCACTCTCGACCTTGTCTTGATCCCCCCCTAACGAGGGACCCCCAGATTCTACCGCTTTGAAGGCTGGCTCCCAACACCCACTCCCATCACCTTCAATTAGGTCACATTCTTTGCTCATCTAAGGTTTCTCCTTCTTTGTCTGGAGTCCCTCCTATGACCCACATTTTCCCTAGCTTCTGCATATTTGGGACAGCATCCAGTTTTTAACTTTTTGTGACTGACTAATCTCACTTGGCATAATGTTTTCCTTTTCCATCTACTTCCTTGATAATGGCATGATTTTGTTCTTCATTATGGCTAAGTAAAATTCCATTGTGTACGTATCCCATAATTTTGTAATCCATCCATCTGTTGATGGACATCTTGACTGGTTCCATAGTTTGGCAATTGTGAATTGTGCAACTATAAACATAGATACACATGCATTAGTCTCATAGTTTGGCTTCCATTCTTTTGGGTAGATACCCAGAAGTGGTATTGCTGGTAGGTACATTCCCATTTGTCTGAGGATCCTCCATACTGTTTTCCAAAGTGGTTGCACTAATTTGCAATCCCACCAATAATGTATTAGAATTCCCACTTCTCCATACCTTCACCAGCATTTATTGTTGTTTGTGTTTTTAATGATTGCCATTCTAATTTGGGTTAGGTGAAATCTTAGGGTAGTTTTGATTTGACTGCTAATGATGTTGAACATTTTTTTCATATATTTATTGGTCATTTGTATTTCTTCTTTTGTAAAGTATCTATTTAGTTCAATTGCCCATTTTTTGATTGGGTTATTTGTTTTCTTAATGGTGAGTATCTTGAGTTCTCTGTATATTCTAAATACGAATATCCTATCAGAGGAGTAGCTGGCAAAATTTTTCTCCATTCTGTTAGCTCTCTGTTGAGGTTCTTGATAGTTTCCTTTGCTGCACAGAAGCTCTTCAGTTTAATGCAATCCCACATATTGATCTTCCTTTAAATTTCTTGTGCCTATGTGTTGAAGTGTTGAACCTATGCCGTCTTCAAGTAGCTGCAAGGTGTCTGGTCTGATTTCCAGGTCTTTGATCCATCTTAGGTTGACTCTTGTGCAGGGTGAGAAAGTGGGGTTTATTTCCAGTTTTCTGAATATGATTAACCAGTTTTGCCATTTGTTGAAGAGGCTGTCTTTTTTCCTGTGTATGTTTTTGGCCCCTTTGTCAAAAATCAATTGGCTGTGTGTGAATTTGTTTGTGAGTCTTCTATTCTGCTCCATTGGTCTATGTGTCAGTTTTTGTGTCAAAATAATGCTGTTTTTATTACTATGACTTTGTAGTAAAATTTGAAGTCAGATATTGTGATGCCTCCTGTGTGGTTCTGGTTACTGAGAATTACTTTGGCCTTTCTGTGCTTTTTGTTGTTCCAAATGAATTTAAGGATGGATTTTTCAATGTCTGTGAAGAATGACCTTAGTAATTTAATGGGTATTGTATCAAATCTTTACATCACTTTTGGGAGAATGGCCATTTGAATGATATTTATTCATTCTGCCTATCTGAGAGCATGGAAGATCTTTCCATCTTCTAAGGTCTTCATCAATTTCTTTCTTCAGTGTTTTATAATTTTCCTTGTAGAGGTCTTTTACCTCCTTGGTTAGGTTTTTTCCTAAGTATTTTATTTTTAGGGGGGATATCATAAGTGGAAGTGTTTTCTGGATTTCTTTTTCAGGGGAATTATGGTTGGCATACAGGAAGGCTTCTGATTTTTTAAGATTGATTTTTGTACCCAGACACTTTGCTGAATTTGTTCATCAGTTCTATAAGCCTTTTTTTTTAATTTTTTTTTTTTTTTTTTTTTTTTTTTGCGGTACTGGGGATTGAACTCAGGGGCATTCTACCTCCGAGCTACACCCCCAGCCCTATTTTTTATTCTTTATGTTGAAACCGAGTCTCACTAAGTTGTGGAGTGCCTCACTAGGTAGCTGAGGCTGGCCGCGAACCCGGATCCTCCGGTCTCAGCTTCCCGAATGCTAGGATTACAAGCGTGCGCCACCACGCCTGGCTTTCTATAAGCCTTTTGATGAAGTTTTTTTGGGGGGGTCTTCTAAGTATAGTATCATGTCATCTGCAAATAGGGATAGTTTTAGTTCATCTATTCCTATCTGTACTACTTTGATTTCCTTCTCTTGCCTTATTGCTCTGGCTAGAATCTCAAGTACTATATTGAAAAGAAGTTGTGATAATGGACATCCTTGTCTTGTTTCTGTTTTGAGTGGGAACTCTCACAGTTTTTTCCCATGCAATATTGATGTTGGCTGTGGGCCTATTGTATATTGCCTTTTGATGTTGAGGTATGTTCCTTCTATTTCAATTCTCTGCAGTGGTTTTAGCATGAATGGGTGTTGGATTTTATCAAATGTTTTTCAGTGTCTATTGAAATGATCATATAATTTTGTCTTTGGTTTTGTTTTTGTGATGAATTAAATAGATTTTTTTTATACATTGAACCAGCCTTGCATCCCTGGGATGAACCTGACTCGGTCATGGTGTATAATTTTCTCAATGTGGCTTTGAATGCATGTTCCTAGTATTTTGTTTAGCAGTTTTGCATCTAAGTTCATCAATGCTATAGGCCTATAGTTTTCTTTTCTTGAGTTGTCTTTTTTGGCTTTGGTATTAATGATTTTGGCTTCATAGAATGTATTTTGGAGAGTCCCGTTTCTTTCTACTTCCTGGAATAGATTGAGGAGTGTTGGGATTGGCTTTTCTACAAAGGTTTTGTAAAATTCACTTGGGAAACCATCTGGTTCTGGGCTTTTGTTTAATGGTAGGTATTTATTGCTGCTTCCATCTCTTTGATTGCTATTGGTCAGTTTAAGTTTTCTATATATTCTTGACTCAATTTAGGAAGGTTGTATGTGGCTAGAAATTTGTCAATTTCTTCTAGATTTTCCATTTTGTTACATTATAGTTTTTCAAAGTAGTTTCTGATAATCGTCTGGAGCTCCACACTGTTGGTAGTAATATCACCTTTTTCATCTCTTATTTTGGTAATTTGGGTTGATTCTCTCTTTTGGTTAGGTTGGCTAGTGGTTTATCTATCTCATTTATTTTTTAGAGAAACCAATTTTTGGTTTTGTTGATTTCCTTTTTTTTTCTCTCTCTCTACTTCATTGATTTCTGCTCCAATTTAAAAACTTTCTTGTCTTCTACTGGCTTTGGGGTTAGACTGTTCCTGTTTTTCAAGGGCTCTGAACTGTGTCATTAAGTTATTTATTTGGTGATTTTCTGTTCTTATGTGGGCATGCAGTGCTATAAGTTTTCTTCTTAGTGCTGTCTTCAAGGCATCCCAGAGGTTTTAATGTATTGCGTTTCTATTTTTGTTTGTTTCTAGGAATTTCTTAATTTCTCCCCTTACTTGTACTATGATCCATTCCTCATTCATTATTGTGGTTTTCAATATCCATGTGTTTATGTGATTACTCTGGGTCATCTTTAGTTGATTTCTATTTTTAATCCATTGTGGTCTGACAAGACACAGGGGATTATGTCATATTTTTTGAATTTGCTAGTACTTGCTTTGTGACACATGATGTGGTCTATTTTGGAGAAGATTCCATGAGCAGATGAGCAAAATGTGAATTCAGCTGTAGTTGGGTGAAATATTCTGTATGAGTCTAGTAGGTCCATTTGGTTTATGGTGTTTTTTTAGGTCCGAGGCATCTTTACTCACATTTTGTCTAGAAGATCAGTCTAGTGATATGAGAGGAGTGTTGAAATCTCCTAGTATTATTGTATTGGGATCGGTGTGTGACTTAATATCACAAATTTTAAGTTGGCTGCACCTGTTTGGGGTATTAATGTTAACTATCATTATTTACTCTTGCTGACCTGTTCCTTTTACCAGTAAAAAAAAAAAAATGACCTGCTTTCTCCCTTCCAATAACCTTAGGCTTGAAATCTAATTTGTCTAACATTATTGTTGCTACTTCTGCTTGTCTTCATGTTCCATTGGCATAGATTACCTTGCTCAAGCCCTTCACCTTTAGTTTGTATCTTTACTTGTAAGGTGTGTTTCTTACAGGCAACACATAGGCAACATATAAACCCAGGCTTCTGGGTTTTAATCTACTTTTCCACCTTATGTCTTTTTACTGGAGAGTTGAGGCCATTTATATTCAGTGTGATTATTGAGAGATAATTTTCAATTCCTAACATTTTGAGTTTTAACTTCTTTTTGAGGTAGTGTTTGCTTTTCTTTGTTTAGTTGTTTGCTTGCTGGAAATTATAGCTTCTCTGGTTCTGACATTTATTTGTTGATTCTTCTTTGTAGTTCATCTCTTTATTTTCTCTAGTGTTGGTTTACAAGATAAAAATTCTTCCAGCTTCTGTTTGTCATGGAAGATTTTTATTTCCCCCATTGAATTTGAGAGATATTTTTGCTAGGTAGGAAAATCTTGGCTGGAAGTTGATTTCTTTCAGAGTTTGGGATATGGTGCTTTAGACCCTCCTGGATTTCATTACTTGGTTTAAGAGATCTGGAGTGATTCTAGTTGGTTTGCCTCCAAATGTCACTTGGTCTTTTACTTTCATTGCCTTTAAAATTTTCTCCTTGGCCTCTACATTAGTCAGTTTGATTATTATGTGGTATGTTGAACCTTTTCTCTGATCTTATCTAAAGGGGGTTCTGTATGTTTTCTGTACTTGTGTGTCAACCTCTTTTCCTATGGTTGGAAAATTTTCTGATATTACTTCTTGGAAAAGGTGGTCGATTCCTTTGGTTTCAGCTTCTATCCCCTCTCCTATGCCTATTATTCTTAGATTAGCTCTTTTAAAATCAGTTGAGATCTCGTGAATGTCCAATTCATGCTATTGAATTATTTTTCTAAATTAGGTACTATCAGTTCATTTTTGGAGTGGTCGTCTTGTAAGAGTGAGATTCTATTTTCCATGTAGTTTAGTCTACTGTTTATAATTTGTATTGATGCCATCATTTCAATTATTGCATCCTTAACATCCTTCACTTCCTTCAAAGCTTTGGTTCCTGTTTAGGGTGTCAAATTCTTTGTGTATTTCTTCCTTTATTTCTTTTTTAAAATTTTTTTATATAAAATTAGTGCATTGTAAACATACATCTTTGTTAGGTACAAGCTGATAAAGGCATATATGCACACATTTCTCAATTAACCCCTTCCCCAATTCCAGTCCCATTCCCTCGCCCTCCCTCCTTCTCAAGTTCAGTTTAGTGATTGACCTTGATATATTTGTGAAAGTACATCGTGTGCATTAGGGTATCCCCCCCACCCCCTTGTCCTTCAGTTAACTTCTTTGCTTGTAGAGGGTCTCTCCTTTTTCATCTGGAGACCCTCTTATACCCCGTCTTCTCCCTAGCATCCGCATATTAGGGAGAACATATGCTTTTTTACTCTTTGTGACTGGCTAATCTCACTTAACATAATGTTTTCCAGTTACATCCATTTCCCAGCAACTACCACACTTTTGTTCTTCTTTATGACTGAGTAAAATTCCATTGTGTACATATCCAATAGTTTTGTAATCCATTCATCTGTCGATGGACATCTTGGCTGCTTCCATAGTTTGTCAATTGTGAATTGTGCAGCTATAAACATAGATACATATGCATCGGTCTGATAGTTTGGTTTCCATTCTTTTGGGTAGATACCCAGAAGTGGTATTGCTGGGTCATATGGGAGGTTCATTCCCATTCATCTGAGGATCCTCCATACTGTTTTCCAAAGTGGTTGCACTAGTTTGCAATCCCACCAACAATGTATTAGGGTTCCCACTTCTCTACACCCTCACCAGAATTTGTTGTTGTTTTTGTTATTGATGATTGCCATTCTGATTGGTGTTCGGTGAAATCTCAGGGTAGTTTTGATTTGCATCTCCCTGATTGCTAATGTTGTGGAACATTTCCTCATACATTTATTGGCCATTTGTATTTCTTCTTTTGTGAAGTGTCTATTTAGATCCTTTGCCCATTTTTTCATTGTGCTATTTGTTTTCTTATCTGTGATTTTCTTGAGTTCTCTGTATATCCTTGATATTAGTCCTCTATGAGAAGAGTAGCTGGCAAAAATGTTCTCCCACTCTGTGAGCTCTCTGTTGAGTTCATGATAGTTTCCTTTGCTGCACAGAAGCTCTTCAGTTTAATGCAATTCAATGTATTGATCTTCCTTTGAGTTGCTTGTGCTTTTGAGGTCTTGTTGAGAAAGTTTTTACCTGTACCTATGTGTTGAAGTGTTGATCCTATGCCCTCTTCAAGAAGCTGCAAGGTCTCTGGCCTGACTTCCAGGTCTTTGATCCACCTTGAGTTGACTCTTGTGCAGGGTGAGAAAGTGGGGTTTATTTCCATTTTCCTGCATATAGTTAACCAGTTTTGCCAACACCATTTGTTAAAGAGGCTATCTTTTTTCCAGTGTATATTTTTGGCTCCTTTGTCAAAAATCAATTGACTGTAAGCACGTGGGTCTGTTTCTGAGTCTTCTATTCTGCTCCATTGGTCTATGTGTCTGTTTTTGTGCCAATACCATGCTGTTTTTATTACCGTCGCTTTGTAGTAGAGTTTGAAGTTGGGTATTGTGATATACCTCCTTGTTGCTAAGAACTACTTTGGCTATCCTGGGCTTTTTTTGTTCCAGATGAATTTAAGGACTGACTTTTCTATGTCTGTGAGGAGTGACTTTGGTAATTTTATGGGTATTGCATTGAATCTGTAGATCAGTTTTGGGAGGATGGCCATTTTGATGATATTTATTCTGCCTATCCAAGAGCATGGTAGATCTTTCCAACTTCTAAGGTCTTCATCGATTTCTTTTCTCAACTTTTTATAGTTTTCCTTATAGAGGTCTTTTACCTCCTTGGTTAGGTTTATCCCTAAGTATTTTGATTTTTGGTGTGCTGTTGTGAGTGGAATTGTTTTCTGGAATTCTTTTTCAGAGGATTTATGGTTGGCATACAGAAAAGCTTCTGATTTTTTAAGATTGATTTTGTATCCAGACACTTTGCTGAATTTGTTAATCAGTTCTATAAGTTTTTTGGTTGAGTTTGTTGGGTCTTCTAAGTATAGTATCATGTCATCTGCAAATAGGGATAGTTTTAGTTCTTCTTTCCCTATTTTTACCCCTTTGATTTCCGTTTCTTGTCATATTTTTCTGGCTAGACTCAAAAGTACTATATTGAACAGAAGAGGTGATAATGGACATCCTTGCCTTGTTCCTGTTTTTAGTGGGAACTTTTGCAGTTTTTCTCCATTTAATATGATGTTGGCTGTGAGCCTATTGTATATGGCTTTTATGATGTTGAGGTATGTTCCTTCTCTTCTGATTCTCTGAAGTGCTTTTAGCATAAATGGGTGTTGGATCTTGTCAAATGCTTTTTCAGCATCAATTCAGATGATCATGTGATTTTTGTCTTTGATTCTGTTCATGTGGTGAATTACATGGATTGTTTTTCCTATGTTGCACCAGCGTTGCATTCCTGGGATGAACCCGACTTGGTCATGGTGTATAATTTTCTTGATGTGGTTTTGAATGCGCATTGCTAGTATTTTATTTAGCAGTTTTGCATCTAAGTTTATCAATGATATAGGCCTATAGCTTTCTTTTCTTGAGCTGTCTTTATTTAGCTTCAGTATTAATGTGATGTTGGCTTCATAGAATGTGTTTGGGAGGGTACCATTTCTTTCTATTTCATGGAATAGTTTGAGGAGTATTGGGATTAGCTCTTCTATAAATGTTTTATAAAATTCACTTGGAAAACCATCTGACCCTGAGCTTTTGTTTGATCATAAACTCTTAATTGCTATTTCTATTTCTTTGCTATTGGTCTGTTTAAGTTTTCTGTATCTTCTTGACTCAATTTAGGAAGGTTATATGTGTCTAGAAATTTGTCAGTGTCGTCTAGATTTTCCATTTTGTTGGAGTATAGTTTCTCAAAATAGTTTCTCTTGATCCTCTGTATTTCCATACTGTCAGTGGTAATATCACCTTTTTCATCTCTTATTTTGGTAATTTGGGTTGATTCTCTCTTTCTTTTGGTTAGGTTGGCCAATGGTTTATCTATCTTGTTTATTTTTTCAAGAAACCACTTTTGGTTTTGTTGATTTTCTGTATTATTCTTTTATTCTCTACTTCATTAATTTCTGCCCTGATTTTCATAATTTCCTGTCTTCTACTAGCTTTGGGGTTGGACTGTTCTTATTTTTCAAGTGCTTTGAGCTGTGTCATTAGATTATTTATTTGGTGATTTTCTGTTATTCTTATGTGGGCACTCAGTGCTATAAATTTTCCTCCTAGTACTGCCTTCAAAGTGTCCTAGAGGTTTTGAAATATTGTATCTCTGTTTTCATTGGTTTCTAGGATTTTTTTCTACTTTTTTCTTCTTCTATGACCCAATCCTCATTCAGCAATGTGGTGTTCAGTCTCCATGTGTTTACATGGTTACTTTGGGTCTTCTTAGAGTTGATTTCTAGTTTCACTCCATTGTGGTCTTTAAAGATGCAGGGAATTATGTTACATTTTTTGAATTTGCCAGTGCTCGCTTTGTGGCCCAGAATGTGGTCTATTTTGGAGAAGGTTCCATGGGCTGCTGAGAAAAATGTGAATTCAGCTGTAGTTGGGTGAAAGAGTCTATATGTATCTAATAGTTACTTACTCCACCTCTGATCGCTGGGGGCACATGAGGTTGATGATGGTCAGAGTAGCTGGCAGAGTCCTGCCTGGGGAAATGGTGGCTCACAAAATGGCAGCCGAGGTTCGCGGCGTGCACCGGCTCCCTTGTTCTCCCTGGGTTCTATTCAGCTGCTCTCGTTGCCTTGTTCTCTCTTCTGCTGCTTTGTTCCTCTTTCCTTCTGTCAAGAAGCTGCATTTGTGGCAGTTTTAATTCAAGCTCCACAGTGCAGTCACTGACTGTTCGACTCTAGTGCTGGAGGTGTGCTGGGGTGGTCCTGAGGGAGCTTACGCTGGTCATCTGGTCGTCCCCTGCGTTCTGGTCACTGAGGAAGGTGCGGGGGTCCGCCACCTGGGTAGGGTGTGGAGTTCTGGAGTAGCTTATTCCACATCTGTCTTGTTGCTGGATCCACAGCAGTGTTAGCCAACCCAGGCGTCTGGCTGGCTGGCCACCTAGCAGTTCACGGCCGGGCACCAAGCCGCCGTGGGGTCGGACTTGTTTGCATTCCCTGGTGGGCTCTCTAAAGACCCTAGTCTCTTTGGTTGTAGTTCAAATTTCACTTTTTTGTTGCTTTTATTTACTTATTTATTTTTCTTTTATTAAGAGGCAGATTTGATTCGGTCTCTCAGCGCCTAAGGAGATGTGTTTCACTCAGACGCCATTTTCGAGTTCCTCCTTCATTTCTTTCCAGGCACTCTCTGAATTCTTTTCAGAAATCTTATATCATTTATACTATTAACCATCTGAATTGTTCTTCTGGCAATTTCTGCAATTCTGTGTTGGTGGATTCTGTTATTGTGGGGTTGTGGGAGTTCATTGTTTCCTTGCTATTATTCCTTCTCATCATTTCCTGTTTCTTAAAATTATATATTTGTTGCTTTTTCTAACTTTCTCTTAGACTATAGGTTTCTTATGTCTATTTTCCCTCTCAATAGTATCTGATTGTGGAAGCATATATTTACCCTTAGGTATGCCTTATGGTTGAATAGCATCTACCATATGGTTCTTCTCTTTTTTCTGTTGTATTTTTATCACTCTTTGAGACCCACTATTGTTCTACCAGTAGATCATCAGTACTGAGATATGGTTACTCTGGAATTCCTTCTGCTCACTGAAATGGTGATGTTGATGGGATTCAGGTGTTAAGGTCTGGGATCCTATCTGTCACCTCCATTATAGGGAGTCAGCTCAGAGGCTTGAGCAGAATAGTTTGTGCTGTGTGTGTTTTTAAACCTTGATGTGTGAGGTGTGAGGCAATTCCTTCTATCAGCTGTGGTTAATTTTCCCTTGGTGTCTGGCAGTCCTTTCTGGTGGTTCACCTCTCTGTTCCAATCTCAGCAGTAGGAATTTAGAGGTGTCTGCTGGTTATACAAGGGCAAGTTGTGTTGTATTCAATGGTGAAAGTTGGGTGAGGGGAGAGGGTCCAGCGTAAGGGGTGCAAGAATAGGATAAAGTAGAGGATACAATTGAGTAGAGTGAGAGTTTTAAAGCAATAAGGTAATATATAGTAGAGATTAGAGATAGTGAATATATAGGAGGATTCTAGTAGTCAATGTATTTAGGTGTAGTGATATGAAATGGGTTTAATATAAGACAAAGATAAAAAGGGTTGAAGAGAAGAAAGTAGATAGGAAAGAGGAGGGGAAGCTTGTAAAAGGGATGGGGAAGACAGCAAACAAACAAAAATAACAAAACCAGCCAACCAAAACAAACAGAAAACAACCCTGCAAATATATAAGTACAGAGCAGACTTGACCTCTGCAGGCCTCCTTGATCTGCTTGGATATTTTCAGCTGTTTAATGTCTACTACTATAGTAGGTTTTCGAGCATGTTCCAAGCATTCTTATTTGCTCAGTAACCTATAGTAGTGATGTGAGTTTGTAGACCCATTTTTGGGTCTCCTGCAATGCTGAGGACCCTGGCCTGATGTCTCTCTCTGTCAGTGCAGGTACCAAGTGCCTCTGGTGCCTATGGCACTGCACATTTGAGTCTCTGAGCTCCCCACAGGGCCTGTCTCTGTGCCATTCTCTGTCTATGCTGGCAGCAGGTGTCACTGTGGCTGGACTTAGTGTAAATCTGGAGCTTCGTGCCTTCCACAGGCTTTGTGTCTGCATTTCTCTCTGTCTACACTGGTGGTGGGTATCCAGTGTAATTGTAGCACATTCTCTGGAGGCCCTGTAATGACTGTGCCCTGTGTGCTATGGGCCTCTCCTGCACCTCTGCTCCAACCCAACCACTACAGGGGTGGACCACAAAGTCTCAGACCCTGTGACTCTATCGCTTGCCAAACTAGTCCCTGGGGCCGTGCTATTAACTTACAGTTGAGGGCTGCTTTGGCTCTTTAGAGGGAGAGGCAGGATGAGCTGCTGCTGCCACAGATTCTGGCGAGGCATCTGGGCAACTGGATCTCTGTTGAATGTATAGCAAAATGCCGACCGCTTAGGATGTGATCTGCAGCTAATTATTCCACATCAAGTTGCTGGCTTCTTTGCAGCAGGTCTTTAGATGCCACAGTGTTAGTAGTCAGGCACAGTGCGGACAGGTAAAAATGGTGCAGCTGGCCACCGGCGCTGGTCCCTAGGTGTGGTGCACACAGGGCACTTTGCTCTCCCTACTCTGTCTTCTGGGCTTTGAGCTTTGTTCCTCTACATTTCACTTTTTCATTGCTTTGTTCAATTTTTCCGCTGCTTTTTTTCTCTTGTCAAGAAGCTGCTTTCATGGCAGTTGCATTTCGAGTTTTATAGCTCATGAAACGTGCTACTTCTCTCAACTGCCATCTCTCCGATCCACCCTTTAAACATTTTTTAAATAATATGTTTGTGGTGATGTTTTAAAAGTTGAGGAAGAAATCAATGACCTTGAGAACAGATCAATCTTAGGACTACAACTCTCAAAGGACACTGAAAAGTCATTGCAAATCATCGATGTGCCTAAATTAAAGCTGCCACATTGGTCACCAGATATGATAGCTGACACAAGAGGATTCTAGAGTCATTTATGCTCAGGACCATTAGGCACTACACTGGTAGTGGATTTTGTGTAAAAGACCTAAAAAGATAGATGAAGATGGAGAAAAATTAAAAAATAAATAATAGCATGCTTTCTATCTACTTTCAATCTGTTATTTAGTCTTTAAAATGTCTTTCATTTTATAAAATACAAGTATAAAGAAGCGTCCTAATCTATAGAACTGTTTAAAATTTTATGTAATAAGTTAAAAACCTCCCATTTCTTATTTTACAAGTCTTGGTAAAAATAAACAGTGAATTACTCTTGATAAATATGTGTGATATTTTTAAACAAACAGCATAGCAGCCATGTCTAGTGGTGTACATCTATAATTCCAAGCTCAGCAAGTTAGTGAGACCCTGTCTGAAAATAAAATAAGTAAGTAGGGCTAGGGGTGTAGCTCAGTGGTAGAGCACCTCTGGGTTCAATCCCTAGTGCTATAAAAATGAATAAAATTAAAAAACATCATGGCAAAAAGCAAAAATCCTACAACAATAAAAAATAGAGGAATACAATAAATAAAAATTACAAATGGTTAATTAATTCTCAGAAACACATCCACTCTGGAAATTGAGTAAATTTATCTATAATTCACATGACTAAAAAATAACAATGTTATGAAGCAAGATATAAAGATGAAATGATAAAACCATACATAATTTATAAAAAGATTCCAGAGGTAAATAAAGAAATTAAGGATGAAACACTTATATTTAAAACTAAAACGATAACAAAGAAAATAACAACAAAAACCCAAATTATTGAAAACTTCATTCATGTTATAGAAGAAGGCTTGAGAGCATTCTTAGTGAATCCACATGCTGCTGGTGATTGGTTAGGGATAGAGAACAAGAGATTCAAGTTCATGGAGAGATGTTAATGGGACCAGAGGGCAGTGACAGATCCAGGGAAGGTGAGAAAGTGAAAAACCACAGAGCTTCCCCATCCATTTACATCACCTGTTGGAGCATTGTAGACCTAGGGTAGTCTACTTGTCTAGTCCAAAGTGTATCAGCCTCACTGTGTTTTGCTCAACTTAAAGGTCCAGTCAGACCTCAGTCATCACTGCCTTCTAAATATTTGGACTTGTGTCTTCCAACCACGTGCCCAAAATGGTTTCTTCCCTGAATTTACTATGTATTTATTCTCCCTAAGAATTGTGTGTGTGTGTGTGTGTGTGGTGTGTGTGTGTGTGTGAGACAGAGAGAGAGAGAGAGAGAGAGAGAGAGAGAGAGAGAGAGAGAGAGAGA